>JAHREE010000061.1:1086776-1212911 GCA_033628505.1 Tringa tobata
ATATAATATATATTAAATATAGAAAATATATTATATTATAATATATATAAAATATATATACTTATATATATAATATATTATATACTGTTAAACTCTATCACAGTGTCAGAGGGATGGGAAGGAAGGAAGTTAGAACTCAAGTCCGAAACCAAAGTTTTATTAGCTTATGGCAAAGTATGAGCAAACTTCAGTCAGCAAGAAAGGAGTCCATGCAGAGAAGCAAAGCTGCATGTGAAATACAAATTTTTCTTGGTATTTCTGAAATGCAATGTGATTACCTTCTTGGGTGATGACAGGCAACCACCATTACAACTGACTTCTTGATTGAGCTCATTTGCAAGGCAGGCCTGCTTCTCTATCTGTTGCAGTGGGGAATTTTGGCTGAATACAACTATCCCTGCCAAAACTATTGCGGGCACAGAAACATAACAGGGCATGATCCAGAAAATAATTCTATGTTGCTTAGGGAAATATTTTTATACAGAAAAATGGCAATATTGTAAACCTAACACTGTCTTAAACTTAGTCCTTATTTCCATATTTTGAAATGTAGTCATCTGAATGTTTTCTGGAATTATCACAGAACAATGAGGAAACTACACATTCTGTATTAATATACCTATACATTATGAACTCTCTACATAGTTAGTAAAATCCTTCCAGTGGATTTTCCACCTTGTATGGATATGGTGTCTCTGATTACAACTAGAATCTACATTTAGAGAGGCTGGTGGGGGAGAATAGGGGGAAATTCTTGTGATGCTATTTCCTCAGAAGGACATTCAGAGTTTCCCCTTCAAATATTGTACTTATTAGTGTACAGTAAATTCTTTACTTTTTGAGGAAACATCCCTCTTTCTTGGAAGATATATTGGGAATGCTGAGAGCAGTTTAAACCATGCACATCTAGTGATTGGACAGTTTGTTAGAAACCCAGTGAAAGTTGAGTTTCAACATTCAACAGTCCTGTTGGGAATCAGAAATCCTGGTTTGTGGAGGGAGGCAAATCTTATTTGCTAGGTCAGAAGAAGACTCACTCAAGTTTCCCTCTTGTCATCGCATTCTGCAAACAAAAGTAAGCTTTCAATTGGCCTAAATTTTACTTTCTGGGAAGCATAAAATCTGAAAGCCTTGATTTTAACACTTGTGATGACTACAGCAGTTACATAAAGTAACTTAAAGCTACATAAAGAACAACAAACCGCTGTAAACAAAATTTAATCATATTTTCAGAAGAATACCACAAAACTTTCCTAACAACCAAAGCAGATTGGAAAACTCTGACTCAAAAAAACAATTAAGCATGTGAAAATTGAAAGCAGAGCTGGAGGTGTCAGTGTTTGAAATTTTGTCCATCTCTATGCTGAAGCATTTGACTAGTTCAAAAATAATTCTTGACCTCATGCATGATCTTATTTATTTTTTGAAATGTATTTAGATAGGCTGGGAACCACAGAAGGGTCTGAGTATGGTCAGAGGGGTATTGGGGCTTGCCTCCCCATAAAAGTGGCAGGAAAATTAGCCCAGCTACAGTGCATCTACACAAATGCACACAGTATGGGCAATAAACAGGACGAGCTGGAGGCAGGAAAACTATGATATAGTTGCTACCACAGAAACATGGTGGGATGATTTAAACAACTGGAGTGCTGCATCAATAGCTATCAACTCTTCAGAAGGCATAAACAAGGAAGGAGAGGTGGTGGGGTGGCCCTCTATGTTACAGATTTGAATGTCTAGAAGTTAATAATGGCAATGACAGTGTAGAGTATTTACAGGTCAGAATCAAGGGGAAGGCCAACAAGGCAGACATCATGGCGGGCGTTTATTATAGACCCCCAAACCAGGACGTAGAAGTCAATGAAATATTCTATCAGCAACTGGCAGAGGTCTCGCAATCGTTCGCCCTTGTTCTTGTGGGGGACTTCAACTTCCCAGATATCTGCTAGAGTGTGTGGAAGACAATTTCCTAACACAGCTGGTGAGCGAGCCAACCAGGGAAAGTGTTCTACCGGACCTGTTGCTTGTTAACAGAGAAAGTCTTGTGGGGGATGTAAAGGTTGAAGGTCATCTTGGGCAGAGTGATCACAAGATCATAGAGTTTTCAAATCTTGCAGAAGCAAGACAGGGAGCCAGCAGAGCTGCTGCCTTGGACTTCCGAAAGGCAGACTTTGGCCTGTTTAGGAGCATGGTTGAGACTGTCCCTTGGGAGAGAGTCCTGAAGGGTATAGGTGCCCAGGAAGGCTGGTCATACTTCAAGGAGAAACTCTCAAAAGTGCCAGAGAAGGCCATCCTCGGGTCCCATGAAATGAACTGTCAGGGAAGAAGAGCAGCCTGGCTAAATAGAGGGCTTTGGCTGGACCTCAGGGACAACAGGAAAGTCTACGATCTCTGGAAAAGGGGGTTTGTTACTTATGAGCAGTACCAAGGTGTAGTGAAGATATGCAAGGGAAAAATTAGAAGGACAAAAGCCCAAGCAGAACTTAACTTGGCTACCACAGTTAAAGATCAGAAGAAGAGCTTTTTACAGTATATCAATAAAAAAAGGAAGGCTAGGGAAAATGTAGGCCCACTGATGCCTTCGTGGTGGAAGACACAGAGAAGGCGGAGTTGCTGAATGCCTTCTTTGCTTCGGTCTTCACTGCCAGAGCTGCCCCCCATGAATCCCAGACCCTGGAAGTTCTGGAGAGAGGAAGACTTTCCCTCTCTAGGGAAGTACTGGCTTAGAGATCACTTAGCCAAACTAGACATCCACAAGTCCATGGGCCCTGATGGATGCACCCACGAGTGCTGAGAGAACTGGCAGATGTTATTGCTGAGTCACTCTCCATCATTTATGAGAAGTCTTGGAGAACAGTGCCTGAGGACTGGAGGAAGGCAAATATCACACCAGCCTACAAACAGGGCAAGAAGAAGGACCCAGGGAACTACAGGCCGATTAGTCTCACCTCTGTCCCTGGGACAATAATGGAGCAACTTGTTCTGAATGTCAGCTCCAAACATACTGAAGATCAAGAAGTTACTGGAAGCGGTCAACACGGATTTACCAAGGGTAAATCATGCTCAACCAATCTGCCTTCTATGACATAACTGGATGGCTGGATGAGGGGAGAGCAGCAGATGTCATCTACCTTGACTTCAGCAAGGCTTTTGACACTGTCTCCCATAACATCTTCATTACAAAATTAAGGAAGTGTGTGCTAAGTGAGGGAGCAGTGAGGTGCATTGAGGACTAGCTGTGTGACAGAACTCGGACTGTTGTAATTAACGGAGCAGGGTCAAGTTGGAAGCCTGTAACCAGCGGTGTCCCCCAGGGGTCAATACTCGGCCCAGTCCTGTTCAACATATTCATCAATGACCTGGACAAGGGGACAGAGTGTATCCTCAGCAAGTTTGCTGATGATACCAAACTGGGAGGGCTGGCCAACACTCCAGAAGGCTGTGCCACCATCCAGACTGTCCATGAGCCAGCAATGTGCCTTTGTTGCCAAGAAGGCCAATGGAATCCTGGGCTGCATAGGCAAGAGTGTGGCCAGTAGGTTGAGGGAGTCATTCTTCCACTCTGCTCTGTATTGGTGAGCCCACAACTGGAATATTGCATCCAGTTCTGGGCTCCCCAGTTCAAGAGGCACAGGGAACTACTGAAGAGATTCCAACGTAGGGCAACTAAGATGATTAAGGGATTGGAGCACCTCCCTTATGAGGAAAGGCTCAAAGAGCTGGGGCTCTTTGACGTGGAGAAAAGAAGGCTGAGGTGAGACCTTATCTATGTTTACAAGTTCCTAAAGGGTGAGTTGAAGGAAGGTGGAACTGGACTCTTTTCAGTGGTTTCCAGTCATAGGACGAGGGGCAACAGGCACAAGCTGGAACACAGGAAGTTCCATTCAAATATGAGGAAGAACTTCTTTATGGTGAGGGTGACAGAGCACTGGGACAGGCTGCCCAGGGAGGTTGTGGAGTCCCCTTCTCTGGAGATTTTCAAGACCCACCTGGATGCAGTCCTGAGTAATGTTCTCTTGGTAATCCTGCTTTAGCAGGGGAGTTGGACTAGATGATCTCTGGGGGTCCCTTCCAACTCTGTCAAATCCGTGAATCTTATGTTTATCTTTTTCAAGGTTTTAAAATCATGTCATTAAAAGTATTATGATAGAAACTTATAAAAATGTGATTCAAGAAAAGAGCATGTAATAGAAGAGAGATAATAACCTATGATCTAATTTAAGAAAGTGGAAATTTATACTAAAAATCAACAGGCTTTTAGAAGACAGGCTCACCAATGAATGCTATGATATGTAAGAACAAACCTCAATCAGTTTATGCTTATACAATGAGCTGACAGCATCCTTCTGCAAAGACATAATTTTGCTATATTTTGAATGTAACTGCATCTGTATCTTTACTATTTTCAGAAACAAAATTTTATTCTTTTTTTTTTGCTTCTGTCAGTTCTTATCCATCTTTTGGGTAGTATTTGAGAATTGAGAGGAAGCCATACATACACATTTTATTAACTGTATTGCCTTTCTATAAACATCAGTGTAGATTTCATCATTTAATATTTGTTTCATGCTCTAAATACATTTGTTCTTAGAAAATGTAGCAGTGGATTGACTGAAGAAAGAAAATGCTGCCTACATAATGGAAAATAACAATGCTTTCTCATAAAATGTTACAACCCTTTTTCTGTTCTGAATGAATGAGAACTCCGTAAGATTTATTTTATCTGCTTCATTTTGTTATCAATCTTATCTTACAAATACAATAATAAACAAATAAATGAACCACTTTGTGGTTTCTATTGGTGGAAAATATAAAATATAAAAAAATAATAATAAAAATTTCTGAGAAAATGCTAATCCTTATATTGAGGCAATTGTTTTGAAAGTAAACTCTAATAGTAAAATGATACTCTGGCCAGATAGTTCTAGTTAAGAAAGCTGCTGAGGAAAATAATGAAAATTAAATTTTTAAGATGGAGGAATAATAAAATCTATTCCATAAAAGTACAATATGCAGGAAAGAAATGGAAGAGTTTTGAAAACAACACTGAATTGCAAATAAGTGTTCTTAATTGAAGTTAGAGTAGCTTCTTCAATAGAAATACTTTCCCAAATTAGTTTTATAGAATCATAGAATTGTCTAGGTTGGAAGGGATCTTTAAGATCATCAAGTCCAACCTAACACTGAGAAAAACCACCACTAAAATATGTTCTTAAGAACCTTCTTTTAAATACCTCCAGGGATAGTGATTCCACCACTTCCCTGGGCAGCCTGTTCCAATGCCTGATACCTTTTCAGTGTAAAAATTTTTCCTAATACTTAGTCCAAATTCCCTTGGCACAACTTGAGGCCATTTCCTTGTCCTATTGCTTGTTAATTGGGAGAAGAGAATGATGACATTTATATATGAATCAAATAGGTTCAAAATCCCTTGCTGGTTAAATGATTTTATGCCAAAAAGAACTTTAAAATATCACTTTCAGCAAATACTTCTAATGGTTACAATTTTAAAGATATCTACCACACCTAAACTGAAGTATGTAAGGAACATACATAACATAAAAATCCTTTAAGGATTTTTATCTGTCATACAGTCAGCAAACAGGTATTTATGGAAACTGATGGCAAGCGTCTGTGGCACTTTAACTCTACACTGTCCTCTGCCAAAAATACAAATAATCACTTGTATATGGAACACATTTTATACAGATGTGTGCTATGAATAAATGGACAATAATTCCCTTTCCTAAAGGGAATGAGCCTTCAAGAGTCAAAATGTCCCAATTCTACAGAAATATTTCTACATTTAAAATACTCAAATTGTGATGCAGTGAATAATTTCTTCAAGTGTCTCAACCAATGTTTTTCTGTTCAAAATATTTACTTATGCATTCTGTCAAGAATCAGGAGTAGTCATGACTAAACAATGCAGGTATAACTATTTGTGTGTAAGCCCTATGCAGATAGATAGGATACCATGTGCAGTTAGGGAATTTATTACCTAAAATTTATTATTATGATCCTTTTTGATTAAATTTCATATTGTCCCAACAGCTGGTGGTTGGACGGATTTATTATGCAAACAGTATTACTCACTGACAAAATTATAATTCAGTGTCACTGATTTGGAAATTTCAAGGCCTGTATGCAAAATGCTTCTTATATCCAAATTCTTTCTAAAAGCATCAATTTCTTGACTCCAGAAAATGTAGTGATATTAACTCATTGTTTTCTTTGATTCACTATTATAGATCAGTGCTTCATTATCTGTAGGTGTCTAGAGGGCATTGTTTTTTCTTGCTGGAATTTAAGGTCCTGAAATATTAACTGAGCCAGTAGAAAAATGATACTATTCTGCTGCTCAATGAAGCAGAAGTCTTTTCCATCACATGCTATAAAGATATTACATATACGCAGATTTTAAAACTTTGAAATAACTCTAAGGTGTCATCATTTTGCTACAGTAAAACTGGAAATTTTCTTTGTACTTGATTCTGTGAAGAGTTAAAGACATTTAGAAGCATATCTTGAATGTATTTCTCTTAAGTGTAAGTAAGATATATTTTTCAGTTTTATTGAAAGTCTTTTACAGCTCTACAAAACATTAAACAGCTGTAAACTCAGGTGCTCCAGTTAAGTGTGAATATAACTGCCCATGAGATAAGAATAGGCAAACATCTAGGTCAAATGACTAACGCAGGGAGAGAATGTTAGAGCAGAGAGTAAGAATTTATTTTATTTTATTTTTTCCTTTTTTTATCTGTCTTTTTTTTTTTTTTATGCACCCAGTACATTGTCCAGGGCACCATGACATTCTCTTGTATTATTACATTAGATTGATCATGTTACCTGTTAAGCAGAGGAGTGGGTTTAGCTTCAGGCAGATTATTGTGAAAGCTACCCATAGCTGAAAATTCATCTGAGATTGTCTAGGCAGTGGATTTTATATTTCCCAAAAGCAGGTCTTCTAATGATAATAGTGTCAACATTTAAGACAAACAGACTGGTTTGTACTGTCAATTTTATATTCACCCAGAAAGCAAAGTGGAAGGTTAAAAATGGAAGCAGTGAATGTTTTAATGGAAAAAGAGAGCTGATTTCTGGAAGCTACAGACTTTGTGGAACCGCAAGACGGATTTTGGTTTCATGTCCATAGGATTGACATATTTTTTAAATTCAGCAACACAGTAATCATTTTGCTGACTGATTTAAAAATTATTAACCTCCCTTAAAAGCTGTAGTACAAATATATGTCACAATAATCTAATATTTTAATTTACTTTTCTCTAGTGCAGTACATTAACTTGTATCTGTTTAATCTGATTTTGGCAACTGCAGGATCATTTTACAGGGAAAAAAAGGTTAAAATCTGGGAAAATCAGGTTGCAAAGATGAAATTGAAAGGACATTCTTGAAGCTGAGTTCTATGATGAGAGATGCTGCAGGGATAGCTGTAGAGGTGAGGGTCAGCTACAAAGATTTAGTCAGAGGGTAAGCTGTAAAGGTTTAAAATTGCCTAAATTAAATTTAAGTCTGACCATTAAATCTGGCTTAAGTCTAAGACAGACATTCTGGATTATTGTTGTTATTTTTATCACATATTTCTAGTTTGCGTGCCTTTCATTTCTGTCAGTACTGGTTTCAGAACATTAAAGGTCAAATGCTAAAGACCAAGTCACTGTGCAACTGTTTAATATTGCTAAGTTTTGTGCTTATGTTGTTCCTGAAACCTACGAAGAAGGGCTGTAAGGTTTCAGATCTGAGCTATTAACAGAAACATTTTAAAAATTCTGAAAGAGATGTTTTTATACCATATTTAGAATTTTCATTTGAATTACTATGTTTTAAATTTAGAAAAAATTACAGAGCAATTTTTATAGATACCTCACCAAATGAAAAGCTTTCAGTTTACAATTTACTACACTTTTTGTTATAATTCTGAGAAGATGTTATTAACAAAAAATTCACAATTTGGATAGTCAAACCAGAGAAGGCCCTGTGCAACCTGACCTATGATGGCCTTGCTTTGAGCGTCAGGCTGGCCCAGAGGTCTCCAGAGGTCCACTCCAACTTAATTTATTCTCTGACATTTATCAGATGTCATTCACTATGTTTCTTCTCTTTAAGAGTAATGGAAACTCCAAAATGAAAATGCAGAAGTGAGAATATTTTGCTCTACCAATGTAAGACTTCAGTTGATAATTTTTTTGCAACAGTCAGAGTTTGGTTTTTTTAAATCCTTAAGATTGTGTCTTCTTCCTCAGCATTTGTGTGTTCTGTAGGCTATCTGTGAAACTAGTTTTAGAGAGATGTTCAGACATCAGCATGTACCTGCTGGAAGTGTTATGAAGCTGCTCGGGATAGATGATAAATTTCTTATTTGAAAAAGGATGCTGTGCATTAGCACAGCAGTCTTCCCATCAGTATTGTTGGAAACCTGAGACACACTACAAGCCTTTTTTATTATTTATTTTGTTCACATCTTCTAGGACAACATATTTTTTGAAGGCTGAAATTTACAAACTCACATATTTACCCAAACATCCTAAAGTATTTCATTTTCATTTATTATCTGCTTATGATTTTTTTAGTGTCTTTGTTTAGAAATATAGCAACATTTAGTGTCTTGTCAGTGTGTAGCTAACAAGAAAATGGATTAAGTGTATATAAATCAATATGTGCTCATCTTGCTGCTGCAGTCATGGCTACCGCAATGACTACCTCAAGATAGAATGAAGCAGAATGTGTTTAGCATAATAAATATTCATGTTGTGCTAAGATGTTACGGCAGATGAACGTGTGTTTATGTGAGAAATGTTCAAATGTCACAAGTCATAACTGGAAATAGTTAGCTTACCCTTTTTTGAGCACTATTGAAAAACTAAAAAAAATTTTGGGGTCCTGTGTCCTAAAAGTATTTTGATGTTCCCAGTCCTGTATGTTTATATATACATACATACGTATACTTATATATACACACACACATATATAGACACACATATATATACTGATGTTCACAGCACACTATATAGAAGAGCATAAATATATGTTTAGATCTACACTTTAACTGCATTGAAATGAGTGGGATGCAAGTCCACAAACTGTACTTGTGGGCTTACTTGAATTTGGCTATCTCAGAGTTGGGACTAGATACATTTTTGTCTCATGGAGCCTAAATTTGATATGCTGAGAGGAGGACCTTTTGGGTTTTTCCTAGTACCTAGATACTATGGTAAAAAGAATGAAATAAATATTTATCCTTAATCAAGCTTTGTTCCTGAGGGTTAAATAATAAAGTGGATAGTAATATTATAGTTCTTTGTATTGTACTTCCTACTGGTGCAATCTTTTGGGTGTTTTCTCCTACAAAATGCAGTGTGTTCTCCTACAAAAATTAGTTCTCTCAGTACTATTAAGTACTCAGTACCTCTAAACTACTCAGTACCTCTAAACAAAAAGGGGATAAAAAGAATTGATGTAAAACATTGTTGACGTGAAACCATCTAACGTGTCTAACATTTACTCTAAAAAACAAAGCAGCTGTTTTGTAAGAAGGACTCATCAGTTTTAGAGGCTTGCATCTCTCTTTTATAGGAAAGAATCACTCCATGTTGGGTTGAATGAGGATGATTATTTTCATTGGTGTCATTACATAAATAGCAAGCTTTCTAAATAAGTAAACAAAACCAAGATACTTCTGGATAACTGGACACTTCAGTGACTAAACCACTGTCCCGGTTTAGGTATCATGCAACCTCAGAATGATTGCAAGGAAAATGTTGGCATGGAGATAAACAACATAGTAAAAGATAATGAACCTACTTTTTATTCCATGGTTATTATAGTGTTGTAAAACCAGTTTAAACTATCAAAAAATTTTAAATGAAAAAGTAAACCCACCTTGAAGATTGGAAAAGTTGATTGCTTGAATCAGGGTTGCTTGATCATGTAACATGGTTATGTTCCTATCCGAGGGACTGAAGGAACTTTCAGTATGAAAGTGATTTCCACTGTTTTTTCAGGTTATTGACATGTGGGTGATGTCCACCCGGAGAAGGCTCCTTTTCCAGAATTGATTTTGCAATTGTCTCAGCAATAGTTTTGCATAGCACATGAAAGAGATGCAAAAACACGAAAAGAAAACACCCTCGTAAGGATTATGCATTATGTTGCTGAATTCAATGAGAGAGCAGAGCTTCAACACTCCTTTGCATTGCACCTTGTAAAGAAGAATAAACTTGACACTTAGCTTAATTCATGGCTAGTCTTTCTGCATGTGCCATCAATGATGTGGTCCTAGTGGAATCTGCTTAGTGACTTTCTCTAGTTACGATGAAGTTTTGGTCAGACAGATCACAACATAAATTCCCATTACTGAGGCCTATATGCTCACCACAATGATGCTGGACATCCCCATCAGTCAGGAGGGAATGCCTGGGCTGAAGTCAGTTCAAGCCTTTTACTATATTCCAAGTTTATTCTGTTGCTTTGGAATTATTCTTTTTTTTAGCTTTTGTACTCCACTTAGCAACATTCCTGCATGTTTTACATAGTAAAGTTCCAATCCAGACTATTTTGACACAAGGCAAAGTTCAATATCTCACTTTTAATTTCATGAGTACAGGATATATTGTTGGAATAAATAGGTCTAGCTATGTTTAATGTTAAACATTTATTTTATAAAACATTGACATTAGTCTGTAGCAGTGCCGTGCTTTTCAGATTTTCTTTAATTGCTGAGGATTTAAGTCCTGGAAAGTGGAAATTTGGCATTCATTTAATATATGTGCATTGATTTCAGAATTAAGTTGTTTAATTCTGTTTGTGTATGCATGTATCTGTAAGCTTCTGAAGCTTTCATTATCGTACTGCATCAGGATATTTAACTTGTGTTATAATACTGTTGACAGTATTTTCTATTGCTTCACCCTGCAATTATCTGCAATGTCTACTATCTCTGTAGAAACCTGCCTTTGTGAAGTGATAGCATTTCACTTCTGAGAGGACGAATGGCTGTAGAGGGAGGCAAAACACTAGATTACTAGATTTTAAACTACAGGTCCTATACTATTACTTTCAGTTCAGATTAAATTTTAAGAAGACATTTACGAATATGAGACATATGAATACACTACCTAAAAGTCATGCAGATAACCCTCTGTAGTGGTTAAAATCTGTACTCTAGAACCAACTTTTGCTACTGTTCTTATGCACTGGGTATTGGTGAACACAGAAAATTTCAACATTATCTCAGCACCTCTCATACACTTGTGTACTCCATTTTTTCAGTGTCAAGTAAAAGGCTTTTATTCTCTGTTTTGATTATGCAATTTTTATTTGTGTTTTGTGCTTGGCTTTGAATTACCATATGCTGTAGGATTATGATTATTTTAAAATAGAACTATTTTGCATGTGAAATCATTGCTGCAAGGATATTTCTTAGTAAATGTTAGATATTTAGAATTTACTTATGCTTAAGGGTGCATTTAGCATCATAACAGTCTCTGCTAAGCAGAAAGTAGGCCACATTATCCCAGCATCACTAGAATATTTGGGAAATTTTATGCTTTGTTTTATGACACTATTTTGAGGAGCACTGTAAACTACTTCTGCAATTAAAGTTTGCTAAATCACATTAGGCTACTCTTGGCATAAGATAATGTTGCATTTGCCAAAGTCTGAAACATATACTTTGATTCAATCAAGAGTGCCAAAGCAGTTGAGTTCATCACCATTTAATGTATTAGCTGCATTCTCATGATCAACATTACTTGATATTTTGAAAAAGGGAGAATAGATTAATTTTTACAGACTATTTGCAAACCAGTGATTACCATTTGTGTAGATTAAAATATTGACCAACAGATTGACAAAATAGAACTGGAGAATAAAACTCCTCCCTCCTCCAAAATAAAACTGGGTATCTGGTGTGTAATATCATGCCCATGCAATTTTGTCCACTTGTAATGAACCTATGAGCAATTAAAATATTGGGGCAAGCCTCACAACTATTGCTATGAAATTTAAGTAGAACAATATAACCAATGAATACATGTTAATTTGATCTTTATTGTATCACATTTCGTATCACCCAAAGTTATCAGATTCAAGTACTTCAATTATAGGAATAACATAGTGACACTCTAGGTTTTTGGCATGTTGTTCTGGCACTTCAAGAGGGAAAATAGCCCTTTCCATTTCAATATTGGGCAGGAGTGATGGATGTTACCACTCTCCTTGCCATTCACCTCTTCCCTCTACATCTCTGTGTTTGCCTCTGTGTACATGCAGCACTGTTTTGACCATTCAGTATAGCATCATATAACAATTCAAATACATCAGCACACATATTTTTTTTTGTGCAGTACCTTATGCTATTTATTAGCCCTCCTAAAACTAACAGATTATTCTGCTTTTCTTTTCCTCATCTGTTAAGATCAAAGCCAGGTTCAATACAAAGTTTCAAAATGTTATTGTCCCCTCTCGATAGGAACTGATGTATGAAATTGTCCTAAGTAGATTTTTTCAGTTTGTTGATTCCATTGTCAAATTTGGTCAGCAATGGAAAAAATGCACAAAAGCCAGTCACACTAATGATATCTATTAGTTTGTCTGTAAACTGGCCTTTCTTTTCTCCTACTTCGCTATTCTATTGAGAGGAAAAATACAAAAGTCTAATGTGAGGTTAATTGGCAGAAAACAAAAGACAAAGTGGCACGTGGGGACCATTATCAGTTAAATAACACTGATGGTGCTTCAATTTTTTTTCCTCTTAGAATCACAGAATTGTAGAAACATCTTGGCTGGAAGATACATTTAAGATTATCAAGTCCAAATGTTAACCTAGCACTGACAAGTTACCACTAAGCCATATGCCTCAGCACTACATTCACATATCTTTTAAATACCTGCAGGGATGGCAACTCAACCACTTCCCTGGGTAATCTGTTCCAATGCTTGATAATCCTTTCAATGAAGAAATTTTTCCTAATTTCCAATCTCCCCATGTACAAACCTCCCCAGGTATAACTCGAGGCCATTTTCTTTTTTCCTATTGCCTGTTATTTGGGAGAAGAGACCGACCCCCTGTTGCGGCTTAGGCTGAATTGGCCTGTGATGGTGACAAATGCTCTCCCCCTACTTCTTGCTCCCAGGAGAAAAGGACAAAATATAAAGAAATTTACAAGTTAAGAAGAAACTAAACTACTTCAATGAAATATTAATAATAAAATTAAAAGGAAATTATGAAAGAGATACAATATATACAAAATCATATCAAGCTCCCATTTTGAAACAAAGTAATGTTTTTGGATTGGAAATTGAAACTCAGCTATCTAAGCCAGATATTGTCATCTTTTTAAAGCTTTGGAGGGTCAGTCTGTAAACCATAGATTCTTTTCCTGAAAGTTCTGATTATGAAGAAAATGTTGAATAATTTTATTAACTTCTTACATTACTTCTTGTCTAAAATAAAGAGAAACTGATTTGTCCTTCAGAGCTGAGCATGCTATGGAGCAGGACTCAATGCCCAGATTGAAATTCCCATTCTCATTGAAGCTTAGTCACTATGGATTTTTTCTATTTTCTTTTTTACATTTGAATTTACTATTCCAATGGTAGTTTCTTTTTTCAGGGATTTGAATATCCAGTTTGTTTTCCATTACTTGGATAGGCTAATTTGATTAATTTATCTTTTGCATGTTTTATTTCTTTATACGTATTAGCAAGGCTATATTATACTTATTGTTCCATAAAAGGACAGGCTACCAATATTTAAATATCTAAGCTGTGTTATACGCCAATTTATCATGTTTACTTATCAATTTCTTTGATGTCATATGTCATTTAAGGTTTAATTATGATTAAGAATATTTAATAAATTCCAACTCACTTTAATAAATTGCCCTTACATTTACTCAGACTTTATAAAGGACTTGTAAAAATAAACAATTTGAGCTTTTATAGCTCAAATGAGATTTTCAATAAGACTATGTTTTCCTCACACTTCAGGTAGCTGATCAGACTTCTAGTCTTTTATTTAAAGTTTTTCCTTTGAAAGTAATTGCTTAACTTTTCTTTTCTCCTTCGCACCCCTCAGTCGTGATAAAATTTGAACAAACTTTGCTAACTGAGAGGAATCTTTCTTTCCTCCTTGAGATATGATGAAACTTCTCTGGCCTTCATTCTTATGGATTTTTGAACACCAGATATTTAGCTTTGAAAGAACACACAGTTCAAATGAGGAACTTTCTTATGAATTTATATTTAAAATAACAACAACAGAAACAAACACAGACGCCTGGATGTCCATGCACATACTACCTTGTAAAGGTAGTGACAAAACTACTGGCTGACCCCAGGAAGCTTGGGATTGGAGAGAAGAAGAATCTTTTTAAAATTGACAGGCGTTGTACAAATGGATTTAGGACCTGCAGCAGAGCCCTTCTGATAGCATATAGCTTCATGTCCAACAGAGTTAATGGCAAGCATTGGGATCTAGTCATATCCTTCTGCCAGTAGGCCCTGAGCAATGTAAACATTCACTGGAAGACAATAGATATTTTTGAATACTGAGAAGGGCTTTCTATTGGGCAAGTCTGCATGAGAAATTTTCTTTCTCCGGAAATTTTAAAGCTTGTGATTGATACAGATACCTGACTAGGTTTTAAAGCCTGTTTCCATAAAATCCTTGAAGGAAGAAAACAGAAATCACTCCGTATTTATGGGTATGCCTGTTTCCACTGCTTTCTGGTGCATCTGTTTCAACTTCTTAACAGTACCAGTTGAGTGAGGTAAAATTGCCTATGGTTCTAAAATCTTGTGAGCTTGGTGGCATGAAGTACTTGGCAATCCTTCAAATGTGCACCTACTCCACATTATTTCAAGCCTTAAAATAAAAGGATGGAAAAGGGGTTTTTCAGAAGGAAATTAAATGATGGACCAAAGTTGTGTTCCTTGTGTTTGTGCGTTCTCCTCGGGCTTGACACTCTTGGGTTTCCCACTTCCATGTTTTTCTTTATGGCCCAAGTTGTACCAAGAAACTACATAAGTTTTTTGACTGTACAATTTTTTTTAAAGGTTGAATCCATGATAATAAATTGGAGTTTTAGATAACACATTTAAATGTATCCTTATAAAAAGCTAGAGTAACCATTACAAAAAGGATAATAGTAGAAGGGCTGAAGTGGTAGTAAAAGAAGGAGAATCTTTCTTCAAATCAAAGAACTGCAGATTCCAACTGTTATTCTGAGTTACCAAGTATTTAATGATCTTATATTATTTTACAGCTCTGGTTGTAACCTTAGCAACCAGGTATCCACAGTAACATATATATTCTGACATAATCATTTGATCCAAACCTTTTTATGATCTGATTTCTGAAGTTCTCATACACTGTATTATTCATTTCAGAATGAAATTAGAGCCCAACATTTACATTTTTTGAGTATTCTTTATCTCACCTCAGATCTCCTTTCCCCAAGAGTATCTGCTCACAGACCCTTGATCTTATCAATAACAGATATGGCACTATGTGTCATTAAAGAGGGCAGAGATTGCTACATCTTACAGTATATTGTGTGTGTTGAAAGTGAATATATAAATTAAACAGAGTAGTTTAGAACATAACCCACAGATGTGCTTATTTTAACATACAGTAGGAGACACTTACTAAATTAAAAGCATATTTCCTATGCTATGCAAACGGAAATAAATGAAAATATTAAGTGTTATAGATGCATTAATGCCAATTTTATGTCATGTTTTAATAAATATGAAAAAAGTCTTTCCAGTTTTATAACTTTAAACCAACATAAGGTGCTGAACTGCTGAGAGAGGATTTGAACATTCTGAAATAATAAAAAAACGCAAACAACTATGTGGGTGCACAGTACAAAAACTAGAATGCAACAACATCCAGTTAATCATTTACATTCTGAAACAGAGTTAAATTGGAAAACACTTTCTGCCCTGAAGTCATCAGTGTGCACATTTTAATGGGAAAGTTAGAAATTATGAACATCTGTTGGATTGGTTGTTCTTATGGTCCTCATGTTTCATAAAACTGCGAAATGCAGTAAATGATAAATTACAGGAGAAGATACTGTCTGTAGAGACACGATCATAAGGTTTACTGCTCCAGTACTTTAAACTTTAGATTGTAAACTGGATGCTTTGGTGACTGGAAGATTTCTGGATCATATATTAACAATAAACTGTCGATTTAAAAATGAGTACTCTCTATATGAAATCCTCTTGAATATATGTTACAGAGAATAATATTTGTAATATCTAAATTAATTTATTCAAAGCGTCTTATATTGCATTTAATAAAAAAACCCACCCAAACCTAAACAAAAATCACACCATTTTGCCCAAATCTGTTACCATACACCTCTAAAGAAAAGACATAAGAAATAATAAGAAAACACAAATTTTCTTATTACAAGAAGGTAATTTTCCAATTTTTCATTCAGCTCTTAAGTTCTCACTTTTCAGACAAAAAAAAAGTCCCACAACACACACCAAATTTAATCTGAAAGGTTATACATTTGTATTAATAATGGAGTATTTATTATTAATGAATTTTGTAATTGCACAATATTGCCTGAGATGATCTTTTAACATATTAGCTATTTTACTTCTGATAAGTTTCCTCTCTAATGTAAGTAGGGCTGATATTGTTTTAACTTCTGCATATTAATTATTTTTAGTCATAATTCTCTGCAGTTTTATTTTCTGATTACTGCGCTGCTAACATAGAAAATAGGAAAAAAGTGCCCACTATTCCCCAATATCGTCATGTGATCCAGGTTATGGATGCAATTTAAGAACATTTCATACCGCTTTCACTTGTATCTTTCAGCTGCACAAATGTGTACAAACTCCTTTTCTCTGCAAGCCATGATAAATCTATGACTTTAACAACCAGTCTCATCATAATCATTGTGATTTATCTGGTTTTCTTTTTTTATAGGAAAGGTTTTACATTTCTATGGGTAACCTGGTAATGGTCTAGGATTATCAATATGTCTGCATGACTGTACCAAATTTGAAAGCAGTGCCTAGAAGAATCAGGTAAAATTAAGACAAATATATATGGCATCAACAAATACGATCTGGTTTGGACTATTTCATGATATTATAGATCAGTTTTAACTTCAACATTACTGGGCTCAAAATCAAGATTAAGAGATCTAATTCGTCAGAAGAATTAGCAGGTTTTTTTATCTTTTTCTTTCTTTTTTTTTTTTTAATTTCAGGGAGGTTGCATTCTGCAACCTTTCTGCTAACAGTTAATATGAATTGTTCAACTTCAAAGATATGAAACCTGCCCTACAGAGTTGACAAACTAAATTCAAAGCTGATACAAATAAAAGTGCATGGAGATGACAAGGCTATTTATCCAGCAATGCACAGTGAAAACAGTGAAAGTTTACTGCATTCATTTGATGTCTTGACTGGCAAGTTTTTTTTGGGTAGATTGACAAAATTTAGATGACTTAAAATTAGATTATAATTGTTATGCAATAAACTATTTCAATCCATTTGATTCTGACTCAGAATAAGGCTCAATTTTAATGTTTATCATGTTCTTGAATAAATAGAATAAAAATTAGCTGAATAAATGGTCATTAATGAATACAAATGAATATAACTATAAGTTGAACACATGTTTTCACATGGATGAAAAATTGTAAAAAAATGTTTTTTGCTATAAAGCTTAAGGCAGGTTTTTAAAAGTGAAAAATTACTACATCACAGGCTTTATTATTGAAAAAAATTATATTTATGAAAGTATGAAAACATTGTAGTGACAACTTGAATCTGATAAACACAGATTTGAGATGGCTAGTGTACATTGCTAGTAGCTATTACTCATAATGTGCATTTTAAGGTTAACATCACCGAAACAAATGAAAGTGATATGTTAAATCATTTCTTTAAAATTTAGAACAATGTACTTAATCCCTGCTCTTAACCAGAATGCAGTAATAAATTACTCAGATTTCTTTACCTTCATGTAGGATTATTTCTACTAGGAAGGGCAAGATCTCTAGTCTCTCTCTTCTCAAGCCTTCATTCAAGTCGTTAGGCTGCATCATCTCTACAAGAAAGAAGAATAGACTGTGTTGTTGTTCCTTTTATGCACCATAAAGTTACCCACCATTTGAAAGATTAAGAGAAATCCAAAATCAAACAAGAATGAGGCCATGCCTGAAGTCCATTATATACTTGTACTATTAAAAAATTTGAAATACTATTAAAGAATTTGACACAATTTTTTGGTCAGAAAAGCACAGCTTCATCAAAACTGAACCAGTTTCTAGACAGCAGTTCAGAAATCTTGAAAACTGCTTTTCAATGTAAAATGTAACTGGTGGAAGAAAATTATTCATGCCACATTAAAAAAAAAAAAAAAAAAGAAAACATTTTGGTTTCACCTATAATTTGGAGACAAAATTCAGGTTAATTATGAAATGACAAAATGACAGCCAAAAAAGACTCTTGAACAGGTCATAAGCATTAGTTCTGTAGATGTAACTGGTCTGTGATATCCTGAATCATGACAAAAAATTTCTGCAATGAGCAGTGACATCTTCATCTAGATCAGGTTGCTCAGAGCCCCAAACAACCTTACCTTAAACGTTTCCAGGGATGCGGTATCTACCATCTCTCTGGGCCACACATTCCAGAGTTTCACCACCATCACTGTAATTTTTTTTTCCTTACATCTTGTCAAAATCTACCCTTGTTTAATTTAAAACCATTGCATGTTCTCCTATCTCTACAGACCCTACTGAAAAGTTTATCCCCATCTTTCTTCTAAGCCCCCTTTAAGTACTGAAAGGCTGTAATAAGGTCTCCCTGGAGCCTTTTCTTCTCCTGGCTGAATAACCACAACTCTCTCAGCCTTTCCTCATAGGAGAGGTGCTCCATCCCTGTGATCATTTTTGTGTCCCTCCTCTGGACCTGCTCCAAGAGGTCCATGTCTTTCCTGCGCTTAGGGCTCCAGAGCTGGATGCAGTACTCCACATGGGGTCTCACCAGAGTGGAGAAGAGAAGCAGAATCATCTCCTTCTACCTGTTGAACATGATTTCTTTTACGCAGATATGTCTATGCAAGATACGGTTGACCTTCTGGACTGCAAAAGCACACTGCTGGCTTACATCCAGTTTTTCATCCACCAGTACCCCCAAGCTCTTATTCTCATGGCTGCTGTCAATCCTTTCATCTCCAGCCTGTATTGATATTGGGGTTTCTATCCCAGGTACAGGAGCAGGATCTTGCACTTGGCATTGTTGAACCTCATGAGGTTCCCACTTCTACAGCCTATCCAGGTCTCTCTAAACACCATCCTATCACTCAGGGGGTATTCATACCTTCTGAATTATATCTGAATATATAGAGACACATCAAACTGAAGGACAACTTCAGAAGTTTAAAAATCTCTTACAATCTTATAACCTCCATTTAAAAATTACTTATTTTCTGTATTAACTGAAATATATGAGCACTTCTAGAAGGAGAGCAACTGATTAATAAAAAACTGCTTACAAAGATTATATCGTACTATAAATATGCAGTGTGGTGTTATTGTAACATTTGTATTGAAAAATTCTGAATAATACCAAGATGCTTTATCAGCATATCCAAAATATAATTAGATACAACACAAAATAGGGAATGTCAAAAAAACCCCACAAAATAGAAAGCCTTTTATTACAACAGAAGAGATTAATGCTTATGCACATGACTGAAGTTTTCTGAAGGTGACAAGGAGCTTGTAACTTGAACTGATAACTTGAATGCTGCTTGAAGAAAGGGGAAAATTCTAACAGGAGAAGGAAGAAAAAGGTAGAAGTGCACTCTGTGTCTAATGTGAGAGACTCCACAGGAGCCACAGCCTCCTGGAAAGGTAATACTCATTAAAGTCATATTAAAGTGTGAACCCTCATCCTCTGCATCCAGAGGAAGGGTTCAATTTATAATAACAGTTTGTAAGAAAAGGTTGTCCACACTGCAGTGAAGTGTGAAGTCCCACCTGATACTTCACTTGTTTCCTCTATGCTCAGAGGGACGCAGTTAAGAACTTCTGGGCCTGGAAATCAGGCATAGCTACAACTGCTAAGAATTTAGATGCAAGTCAGGGGAATCATAGGGATTTGGTGTGATGTTTCTAAATATTTGGTTCATTTAAGAGTGCAGAATTCTGTGTTAAAATATAAAGCATATATAGGTGGTGATATAGCAGAAACCTGTAGCTTTTCCATGGTTAAAAGCTTAAACATTTAAAGATATGGCAAAAATGGAGAGTGAAGAGGTAAAAGGTAACAACAATATATTTGTGACTATTTTGACCAGCAATGAGGCTGAACAGAGAGTCCCATTGGTGTATGCATAGGAAGATGCATATTGGCTGGGGAAATATTTATGGAAATTTGTTATCAGATTAACTAGCAGGTTTACAGTCTCATTACAACCATGCTTAGGTGCATGATGACACAAAATTGAATTACTAAATATGTGATATACTCTATTCAACTATAAACCACCTTTTTTTTGTTATTTTCTCTTCCCTACCCTTCCCTCTTTTTTTTTTTTCCCCCCCAAAGTCCTCTGCTCTTTCCAGTTCTTATGGGTCGTGTCTTAAGCTCTTTTTGACAATGTTTGTCACCATTCATGATTTCATATTTTACATATTTCAAACACAGCTTGCAACAAAAATGCTCCATAACTGCACCTATTCATAGGTAGGGTTTTCTTCAAGTATTTCTGACTCTTTTTTAAACAGGATATATCAGTGGGGAGATGGAAGGCCTACTATTATATACACCTATCACAAGGCTGAATCATGAAATTTTCATTTGGATCCTGCTAGACGGGCATTTAAATATGTACATAAAAATTTATCCGCATTTTTAATGAATAAAATAATCATGCTCACAGAATCTTTCTAGTTGTTATTTGAGACACTCAGCTTGCTAAAAAATGTCATCACTTGAAAAAAATACCAATCTTAAACTTTCTTCTTCATAAGATTAAGCCACTGAAAAAGCACAGTAAGGAACAAAATCCATTCATACCAAGTCTTGATGCTTTTCTGGAATATCTACTAGACGGTACATGTTTCAAAACAGGAATTTGTGCTGATACGTGCTTACAAAACTCCAGAAACAGGCTCTGTGACACTTAAGGCAACTCTCCCTCCCCAAAGAGACATTTGTCAAAATCAGCATGTAACTGGCTACTGCCAACAGGTAAAATCAGAGCAGAAATGTGAGCCTCAATTTTTGCCAGGGTGGGAAGGAGGTAACTCTGTCCACTAGGGCTCTGAATCTTAGAAAAGGTAAGTTTTAACCTGTTTTTTTCAAACCACTAACTGATTGTTGACTTCTTACCTTCTGTAGAACACGTTCTAGTCACCAGACCATAAAAAGAAAAAAAAAAAAAAAAAGGGAAAGGAAACCAGTTTTATCCTTTCTGAGGAGTTGTGTTACTGGTTGGAAGGAAAACCAAAGAGTCGTGAGACCAGAGAAAACCAGATGACACTGGAATTCCCAGAAGGAAGTGCAAGAGCTAGACTAAACTGTGCTTCAGGTAATTTTTAGTGTACTTTCATGTACAGAAACCCACAGCAATGGTATCTCATGCTTGACTATGGACTTCCTTTTGGGACCCACATGATTTTTATCTTACATGTTCATTTTCATAAATACTAATCATTCAACATAGGGATGAAAAATGGGCTTGTCACCATTGAATATGCATTGAGAGTATATATAGAATCATAGAATCATAGAAAATACGATTCATAGAAATAGAATCATAGAATCATAGAAAGAATCATACTAGAAAGTAAAAAACATACTTGCTGAATGCTGATTTAACAGGGTTAGTTCTTTGGCTTCTCTTTTACTACCAAAAAATAACAAGAACTGCCGCTGCATTCTCTGCTTAGATTTAAGTCTATCGTGTCATTGTAGTGACTGACAGCTGCAGTCTTAATAAAGCTAAAATAAAGAAAAAAAGACATTTTCTGGTAAGTTTCTGGCCTAGGATGTACACATGAGGAAAAGATGGTATAACTCAATGAGAATAATCATATGTTCCCCTATGGCAAAAATAATGTTTTATCAGTCAGGTGTGCAAAAGCAGCACACTTACACTCGTGTACTGTTTTTTCCTATAGCTTGTCCTGTCATGTCCTTTCTACTGGTAACACCCGGTAGGTTGGCTTTGTAGCTTTGTTTCTACTGTGCCAGAAGCTTTTAGAAGATATAAGTTAATATCTGGAATACATATTGATATCATTACATGTACTGTGCTGTCCTCTCATTCCATTGACACCAGGGTTAATCGAAAATTAGACCAGTGAATCCTGCATAGCAGAAATTTGGACTGGTTGTCAGTCCCTGATCATAGCATGGGTTTTGGAAGCTATAGAGAAACTGAGGACAGTCTTTCTTACAACCAGTAAGGTGGTCACTGATGACACAGTTCACTCCAGATTTTGCACCATCTCCTGCCAGTGCAAAGGAGCCTGGAGTCAGTGGCACCATGTATTGCACAGGTACCGTGACTGCCAAGTTTTTGCAACCCTGCTAGATGACATCTCCTTTCAGGACACTGCACTCCAGGGAGTCTGTCATCCTGTGTCCCATACAGCTGGTATGCTCACTTCTAGCTAATCCCTCAGGTCTCCAAAAATCAATTTAAAGCCTAGGGTGTCGTGGTTTGGCCTCAGACGGCAACAAAGAACCACGTGGCAGCCTCTCGCACAAGACCCGAGTCCCCACCGCCACCCCGGCCGGGAGGGGAAAATCGGGAGAAATAGACAAAACTCGTGGGTTGAGACAAAGGCAATTTGACAGAACAGCAAAAGGGAGCAAGATACAACAACAACAATAACAGAAACAGAGGAATATACAACCGCGATCACGGTACCGCCACTCGCCGACCGCACCCGAGGCGCCCCCGACCGCTCTCCTCCTTTTCGGGGACTTCCAGTCCCTCCCCTTCCGCGGCTAGCTCAGGCTACCCCTTGGGCATGGCTCACATGGCATGGAATACCTGTGTCCCTGCTAGGGCCTGGGGAGAATTAACCCTATCCCCGCCAGACCCAGGACATAGGGTAAATGAGCCAGGCCAGGTCAAACTCCCTGATCTCTGCATCAGTGCACTACAGCTCACAGAAACCTCTGAAGTCCATCTGGTCCAGCTCTGGGAATGCTGGAGCCAGTCCTGCTTGTAAAGTCTGAGGCAAAGAAGGTATTCGGTACCGCAGCCCTTTTCATATTCTGTGTCATCGGGCCTCCTGCCACATTCAGCAATGGGCTCACATTTTCTCTTTTCTACTTACAGATTTAGAGAAGCCATTCTTGTTTCCTTTGTCATCCCTTGCCAATACCAGTTCCAGGTAGGTTTGGGGTTTCCTAGCCATACATTCTTCTGCATGCTCAGATAGTGTCTCTATAATCCTCCCAAGATTATAATCCTTCTTCATACTTTTTTTTTTGTTTCAATGTTGATAGGAGCCCCTTGTTCATTCCTGTAGGCCTCCTGACATTTTTACCTTATTTACTGCTCACTGGGATAGATTATTCTTGATAAAGCCTTTTTAAATACTTTTGTTAAAGCCTGCCACCAGCTTTCACATCCACAACCAGTTTCTTCTTATTTTCAAGGACCAGGTCCAGCAGAGCATATCTCCTTGTTGGCTTCTCTGTCATTTCCATCAGGAAGTTTCTGTTAATGCTCTCCAGGAAACTCCTGGTTTGCTTATACCCTGCTGTGTTGTTCCTCCAGCAGATAACAGGGTGGATGAAGTCCCCTAGGAGGACCAGGGCCTGTGAACATGAGGCAGGATTGAGGCGCTTTATGGGCACCTCATGGGTTCCCATACCGCTATCACCCTTAGGCTCTGTAATCACTTTTGGTATTGTCCAGGTTGCTCCTGGCAATACCACCAGTGCCCATAGGGAAGAACAGCAGGAGGTAGTAGTCAAAGGATTGGACAGGCCTTGGCAGTGCCCCCACAACATCCTGGGTCTGTGTGCTGGCAAGCAGCAATCCAATGTTGTTGTTTGCTGTTGCAGAGTACTGATGATTTGTGCAGCAAAAGTAACCAAATTTCATTGTTGGGTAAAATGATTACTAGGTAGCTCATCAATCAGTGTGAGAGTTTGGGTAAAAGGTACTGCAGTGTGATGTGTCTATCCACTATAACCTTGGCTTTCAAGCAAGGCAGTAGAAGTAGGAAGAACGCAACTTCTTCACAAGGATTTGATATATGATATTACAAAACATTGTAATACAGTGCAAATAATAAAAATTAGGGGGTTTTATTGTCATGATTCCAAAAACTCCCATAAATCTTTTGTTTCTGCAGCAGATCTCTTTTCTAGGTTATCAATTTAATTTCTTAACAATTTACAGTCTTTAGTATTCTCAGCATACCGCTCTGTACAGCAAATAATTTGCATGAGAAATCATAATTCTGTGAAGGTTTTTTATCATAGTGAACCAATTTCTTCTCTGATGACTTCAGAACAACTTTCAGTAATAATGGGTTAAAGGCAAGTTTCTTAATTGCCAAGATACTCAGGAAGGTGTTTAAAGCCACAGAGGAACCGTAAACCCCTAACATTCAGAAGGCATATTGCCTCAACAATGGCACAAAGGGCTCTGAGTAGCCTTATTTCACTGAGCAGTGAACGGGTCCTGTCCCTGGACCTGTCTGTGAGAAAAAGTTGAGTATGGAAACAAATTCTCAGTCATTGGAGTCGGGGCATGAGATTCATCATTCCTTGACCTTGTTATGACTAGATCTTAATGACCTAATGCTAATTGTCTATAAATTTAAAATAGCTTTTGAGTATACCCCAGCTTTCTGACACTGTTACAGAAGTCCGTTAAAAAAAAAAAAAGTATAGACAGAGCTTTTCAAGGGTTATGCCTTCTGATGGAAAGTTTAACCAATTCTGCTATTTCTGCTTTTCAGATCCCTTATTGTTTGATGCCACAATGATTATCATTTAATGACAACACTAAGTTAAAAGAGCGAAGAGGGAAGGAGGTTGAATCCTTCCTACTCACACAATCACACTAGCTCATACATGTTTGAAAGAAAGATGAATGTTAAAGGAATGGGAAAAAGAATCTATAGGGTTAACATTTAATGTGATTATTCTTTATGTATCATAATCTTGCCTGAAAGTTAAGTAAAATAGCCTCTGAACTCTCCATTTCATTGCACTGTATCTTATAATGACTTTGTTTTTCCTGTTCTTCTAATCCTCTCCATGACTAACCATTTAATAAAATGAAAGAGTGACTGGTAATTTTTATTTCTTACCTTTAAATATATTGATAGCCTTCTTTTTGTAGGGTTAGTAATTTCTGAAAATCATGCTATACAAAGCATGCCAGGTTCTGTAAACTTTTGTTAGTTCAATCTACACCTCTACAGTAATTTTCCATGTTAAGGTGTTGCCCTTCCTAAGCCAGAGGATGGCCAGCTGTGAAGAGGAGACAGTGACTCTCAGGTCTTCCTGCTCACTTGCAGGTTTTGAAACATTAGGCTGAGGGATCATGGATGTTTCCAGGCAATGGTACAGATACGCAGTTCCAGGCTTCAGTCTTTCTATATGCTTTAATCATCTTAATAGCATTAAACCTATACAAAGGCAACAGACATGACTTTCTGAAAGGCAAAATTTTAGCCCCTCATCATCTACAGGAAATTGCAAAAGCTTCATTTTGATAGGGAAAAGGTTATATGTAATATCAGGTTTAAATAGCAAAAATATTACAAGGTCTTGTAACTTTTATGAATATATTCAATTTTTCTGTGAAGTATTTGAGAGGGAGAATTAATCTACCTGTACTGCTTAATGCTGGTATCTCAATATGACTCGCAGCACTGATGCTTGCACATCATCAATGCTAACATAATAGAATTGGAGATATAAACATAAAGCTTTGCTTTGCTGTTTACTCATGCAACCTAGAGTAATTATTGCTGTAAATTTTGCTTTGAGACTACAGAAGCTGTGAGGAACAACTCAGTTTGGGACTAATTCTGAAAGGTGACTGATGCTTGTAAATCCCCTGGTGCACAGCAAGTGCCATTTCAGGATCTAGCACTTTGATCATGGCCAGCATATCAAATGATGCAAGAGAAAAATGTATAGCTTTTCAAGATGGAGAAAGGCATATATATCGAATTAAGGGAGGCAGTTGTCTTAGAAAACCTTTGTGGAACAGAACCTGGGGTAATTAACTTGTTTGTGAATTAAAATGAAGCTATTGAAAAAATTGCTCTGAAATTTCAGAATGAAGATGAGGTTAATGAATTTTTTATTGCAGATTGGAAAGAAATAATTGAAAGAATTTTTTTGGATGTCTTGCAAAGTAGCTTGTTCTAATTAATTTGTTTTTATTGCAAATAAGAATGAAATTAGTGAATGGATTTGGCTTTTTGGGGGGTTAGGAGTAGAATTGATTTGGCTTTTTTTTTTAGGATCTTAAACATTGCTGAATTAAATTGTTAGATGGATTACTTCTGTCTCTGATTCTAAATAATGAAACATTCTTTGTTGTTGTTTCTGCAGGGAGAAGAAATGCTGTAACATTACTACTTTTGATCTTTTAGTAGAACAATACAGTTTGCAGTGTAATCATTTGGGGCTTGATTTTTAATCGGGTAGTACAGCCTTTAACCCAGAAACTTTTTTTGATGAAACCTTCTCTTACAGTGGCATTTCTGCAGTCAAAACCACAATTCTTTACTGTTGGCTATTGAAACTATTGTATTTATGTGAGTCATCTTAATCTCCTCTTGACTAAACTTGTTCATTTATTTTTACATACATTTTCCTTTCAAGGTACAGGAATCATGTTTCCCACATATAAAAATTGATCTGTGATAATATGAATACTGTTTGTAGATAGATTTTTCAAATTTTTTCTTCATTCATCTAAATTACAGTCATGAACTCAGGTCATTTCTTCCTGTCTCAGGATTTTCTAATGATCACTATATATAGAGTAGACTTTCTGTAGAGAAGAAGGATTCCTAGGTGACAAATTCTTGACAACAGCTTTATACTGCTTACTTTATACAGGTAGTAGCATATGCAGTTATGTTCCTTATGTATCTAACACTGTTAGCTGAACTAGAACTCTCTTTGCTGGGTGAAAAACAGAACAGTACTCACATTAATAGTTTTTTTTAATTGCTATATCATTATTACTTCTATTCAAGACAGAAAAGCCGCCCAAAATCTTCCTTGTCTATCCTGGGATGATAAAAAAAAACTGCAAAACAGCAGAAGATACCTTTGTTGGAAGCTCTGCAGTGAACTTTTCTCAACTCTGTGAGAGTTTGGATTCCCATTAACATAATCCACATCCCTTATGGGTAGAAAACAAATTAAACAAAATATCTGCATCTAATTAACATAGCAATGAAAAGAAAACATATCCCACATGTTCAATGATCACCCTTCAAAACTGATAATTATGTTTCATGACTATATTGTCTATTATAAGAGTAAGAAAAAATGGAAATTATGTTCTTGCATGTATGTTTAATTAAGGAATCTAGCAGCTTTTGAAGAGATGAGTTTTAATTTATATAAGCTATTATAAGAAGTTAAGATCCAAATGTTCTGTTGAACACAAAGGTTGATAAAAACAGATTTTAAAGCTTTCAGATATTTTGTTATTACTGACCACCTTCTATGTCTCACTTAGTAGCACACAAATATGGGCAGAGGCCAACGGCTTGCTGCTAATTCTTAGCCTTGGGTTCAGACATCCAGCAAATTTTCTTCAGTTCTTAATTACTAATGCAGAAACTGAAACTTCGGTGTAGTAGAGGATTTGGTGATGTTACACTGATTTTTAAAAGATCTGAGGATTAGTTTCATTGCTTAAGTTTATGGTTACTGTGGATAGTTTTAGGTTTTGGGAAGATTACAGGAATCTAAAGTTATGTTCTACATTTCATGCTGTTCTCATCTCTCCTTTTTTTTATTTCTTTAATATAGCATATAATAGAATACAATTATGCTATTTCCCTCTCCACAGAATATTTTTCTTTTAATTCTTTGTAGTTAACTTGTATTTGGCTATTTCTGACTTCAGTAATATTTAAAGCTAAGTATCTCATTGCCTGTCTAGGGTTCACAATGCTCCTAGTGTGAATTCAGTTATTGATTTGTTGTTACTGTTTTCATTTTCTGTTACATTTGTGACTAATGCATGACTAATGCAAATTCTCAATGTCAATAAAAAGCTCTTCTACCAAAGCACTTCTCAGAATGCATTGAAATTTGCTTGACACACTTTCAAAACCTGCAAGATTTGGAAGTTAAGACTGTCTAGACAGCTCTATAAATTTATAAACCCGACATTCTTTTGCTTTTGTAGAAGATCCCTCCCTCCTTCCCATACCCATCCCTCCAGGAGCATCACACATCTCTACCACACAGAAGGCTGAGAAAGTTACTCATGTCTGGAGTGTGTTTTAAGATTAAGGCCCACCTTACTCTTTTTTAATGGAAATATCCTGCAGTATAAGTATAAAGTTAGGAGAACAATATTATTAAAGTAAAAAAAAATCAAGCACTCAAAAGCTGGGAGTTACAGAATTAAATTTATCTTGTTTCAGCCATTTTATTTGTATACATGTAAAGATAACTTTAATATAGGATACTGTATCATCTTTTCTGCCAAATGTCTGCCTTAGTTGTGCAGGGTAAATGCAGTTCAGGTAATGAGCTCTTTGTTGATGAATTTGAGATCCTAGGTCATATTTGTTGAGCTTTATGAAAGCCTTACTCTTTAGTAAGGATAGGTGGGCTATGAAAAGAACAGAAGCGTCTGGTAAGACCCCACCTGGAGTACTGCATTCAGCTCTGAAGCCCTCAGTACAGGAAAGACATGGGCCTCTTGGAGTTATTCAGCCAGGAGAAGAGAAGGGTCTGGGGAGTCCTTATAGCAGCCTTTCAGTACTTAAAGGGGGCGTAGAAGAAAGATGGGGATAAACTTTTCAGTAGGGCCTGTAGAGATAGAAGAACATGCAATGGTTTTAAATTAAACAAGGCTAGATTTTAACTAGATGTAAGGAAAAAAATTTTTGCAATGATGGTGGTGAAACACTGGAATGTGTTGCCCAGAGAGGTGGTAGATGCCCCCTCCCTGGAAACATTTAAGGTAAGGTTGTTTGGGGCTCTGAGCAACCTGATCTAGACGAAGATGTCCTTGCTCATTGCGGGGGTTGGACTACATGACCTTTAAAGGTCCCTTCCAACTGAAACCATTCTATGATTTTATGATCTGGTCCAGAGATCTCATTGGACCAGGGAGATTTGGAAAAGTTGTGGTGTAAGCAAAGACCTGGAGTAATCCTATAAAAAGCTCTGGAGACCTGTACAGCAGAACTGTAGTTGAATCAAGCTCCATTACAACTTACAAGAAATCAAAACTTGGTTTTGCTTGTTTTTCCTGGAGTGTAAAATCCAAGCTGACTAGATCTAAGGGAAAAACAGCATCATGCTCACTGGATTATAGAGGTCTCGACTAACTCTCACTGTAGGTAGTTTTACCACTTTAGACTACTTCTAGTTCACATTTTCTTTCTGAGCATCCCTCAGTTAAAAATACTACTACTATGGTTTGCTAATGGAGCTGCATATTAAATGGGAGATGGAAGTTATATTATACCCATAATCACTCTCCCTTATTTACTTCACTTTTTGATAATTGGTGCTAGAAAGTAACGAGTGGCAGATTGTGTGCAAGGAAGTTCACATTGCAAGAGGGAAAGACGAGAATTTCTAGACTGTGGGAATAAAGATGTCATATCATCTTTATCTAAAAATATCTCTTGGCCTTGACAGGTGATTATAAGTTATGTTGCACTAGCCAGAATTAAACAAATGAAGTAACAGAGTATTGCACAGCCAGCACACACAGACCAGCTTTTTTCAAACTTTTCCAGAAGAGACTAAGAAAGAGGTTGAGGAAGATGTGAGAATTATAATGACATCTTCGATAAGTTTGATTAGATCAAAAGTAAGAAAGATGTCGAATTATTTTTTTTTAGATTAAATTAACACACAAAAAAAGAAGTCATGAAATGTATGTATTCACTTATATGGAAAAAAAAAAAGTAAAATAAGAAAGTAATAAAATCTTAACTACTTACTGCAAGGTTGAGCTGATACTCCCCTTGTATAGACTGCTGTGCCAAAAAGGACTAAAAGATAAGAGTACTTCCACCTGAAAAAGAATGTATTCATGAAAGTGGAGGGAGAAAACCCCAAGAATGTCAGGTGTTGACAAAGGATCTGTATATGTTTCCAATGCCACTCCTACATTCTCTTTTGCATGTAAACAACAGGAAAATTGGCTTGCTTTGGTCGTGCATGAAATGGTCCCCACCCATAAGAAGTGCTTTGATTTTAAGAACACTTTCAAGTAGTTTGGGTCTAGTAGTTTGGAAACTAATCCATATCTAGTAAATTTTATGGTAAAAAACACCCATTGATACGCAGCTCACATTTCTTTGATCAGGGAAGAAGACGATGAGCAAAGGACATGACAGTCAGTACTGGTTTAGGCTGCAATAGAGTTAACTTTCTTCAAAGCAGCTTGTATGGTACAATGTTTTCAATTTGTCCTGAAAACAATATTGATAATACAGGGATGTTTTAGTTATTGCTGAGCAGTGCTTACACAGCATCAAGGCCTTTTATGGTTCTCACACTGCCCTGCCAGCAAGTAGTCTTGGACTGAGCAAGAAGCTGGGAAGGGACTAACCCCAACTAACAAAAGGGATAGCCAAACCATATGATGTCATGCTCAGCAATAAAACCCGGGGGAAGAAGAAGGATGAGACATTTAGAGTTATGGCCTTTGTCTTCCCAAGTAAACATTACATGTGGTGTGGCCCTGCTTTCCTGGAAATGGCTAAACGTCTGCATGCCAATGGGAAGTGGTAAGTGAATTCCTTATTTTGGTTTGCTTATACATGTAGCTTCTGCTTTGCTATTAAACTGTCTTTATCTCAAGTTACAAGTTTTTGCCCTTTTACCCTTCCAGTTCTCTCCCTTATCCCACTGTAGAGAGTGAGAGATCAGCTGTGTGGTGCTTACTTGCTGTCTGGGGTTAAACCATGTTTATTTGGTTACAGGAAGATGCTATTGAGAAAACTCCTAAATTAACCAAAACTTTTGGAAATATTTGTCAGGCACTGCCAACTACTAGCTGCAAGGAATCGTACAATTCAGTCAGTGATTTCTGATTACGTTCATATCACAGGGGATAAATACAACACTAAACCTTTTCTTTTTATTACAAGCATCAAACCACAGTAATAAAAAGGACTTACTTAAAGCTTTTCAATTGAAAGACATGAATTAAAAAAAAAAGGAAAAAAAAAGATACTTAAGGCTAAATCTTCTCTTAATAATATAAATCCAATGTTGATATACAGTCTTTTGATTCTATCCACCTGAAAACAACCTTAGCATACAATTAAATATGGCGTTTTCATTCACTCTTGGTTATTCATCTGATTATGAATCTTGATTATTTAACAGAGAAGTGGTGTTGGAACTGATTTAATGAAGAAATAATTGAAACAGAGTAAGGTATCTGCGATTGCTAAATTAATCCTAGTTGTTAGCAGTCCAACTCCCAGAACCTACATGGTGAATGCAGATGGATGTGATCTACATAGTACAATCTCATTTGGGATGGGAAAGCTTTCAAATGCTCAGACAGGAGTCAAGGAAATGCCTTAGGCACTTGGGAGGGCTACCACTTGATGAATTCTAACATAACTACCTTATGGTTAAGAGAATAGATGAAAATATTTAGGTGATGTACAAATTTACCATCCAGGAGCATGTTCATATTCAAGAAGAGAAGCACAGCAGCTAAAACTCACCGAAGGATGGACTATTTCACTGGTTGGTTCTGTTTGATGAACTGGGCAAAACCAGTCTTCAGTGTCTTTTCAGACTAAGGGGCAGGAAAACAGACTAAATGGAAGCAGAAATTCTTAGCAAGTGATGTTGAGGGGGAATTTTAGAAAAAAGAGGCACAATTGTGATATCCAAAAATTCTTTTTTTATTATTTTAATACATCTCCCACACATTATACATCTCTCCTACTATGTAAGATTGGATCAACATTATGCTAATATTTAAAGATGATAATGGGGTTGATGAATATACTGTGTAGCTATTTTGAGACTTGTGATAGCACGGGGCAACTTAAAAGGAAAGCTGAAAGTAAGTGTCATCAGGAATTAAAGAAAGAATTGTTACTAGTCAATATCATCTAGAGACTATCTGTAGTCAAATAACCTTGACATTGTTAGAGACTCTTGCAAATACAGGGATAGGATGGGTCAGCTGCAATTGTTTGAGAGGTTCTTGAAGCCTAAGAAAATTACACCTGTACAAGCAAAGATAACTTAAAAGGAATGTTACTATGAGGAACTGGATGTGAGAATTGATAGAAAACAGGATGTGTCAAAGCTTGCGAACCCCTCCCAGACCAATCAGACTGGGACCTTACAGTTATTCACCATTTTCTTGTCAATCAAGGTCAGTATTTTTCTCTAGAGGAAGAGAGAAACTGGCAAGTGTTTGACGACTGAGTTAGCAGAAATCCTCCTCTACCTTTATACAAACAGGTTTCTTCTGCATAGGTCACACTCTGCATAGGTCACACTCACCATTTACTCTCTGGGTTTAGCATACCAGTGAAAACCATCTCTACAGCTATTTTTGCTAGAGAAAATGCCTATCCAAGAGAGGTGTTTTCCAATTTGTTCTGTCAGGACTAATGAAACCTACTGGGATTTTTGCAGTGAAATAGAGTTATATAGTGAATATGTTAGTATGTTTAAATGTGTTTAGTTTTGTGCCAAATTTTGGAGGTTTCACTTTCTTCACAATAATTAAACCATTGGTCCTACCTGTGCAGGACAATTAGTAATAATTTCATAGAATCATAGAACGGGTTGCATTGGAAGGGACATTAAAGATCATCTTGTTCCAACCACTCTGCCATGGGCAGGGACACCTCCCGCCTCCCTTTGAGGTTGCTCAAAGCCCCATCCAGTCCTGTCATGAACACTTCCACAGAAGGGTCATCCACAACTTCTCTGGACAGTGTCTCACCACCCTCAGATAATTTCTTCCAAATAGCTAATCTAAATCTCCTCTCTTCCAGTTTTAAACTGTTACCCCTCATCTCTACATGATTATGAGGGAGCTATACTCCCTCATAAAGAGTCCCTCCCTATTTCTCCTGTAGTAGTCCTTCAGGTACTGGAAGGTTGTTATATGGTTTACTCGGCAGCTTCTCCTCTCCAGGCTGAACAACCCCAACTCTCTCAGCCTGTCTTCACAGAAGAGGTGCTCCAGCACTCTGATCATCTTTGGGCTGCTCTCCTCTGGAATTACTATTCTAAATAATTTTATCATTTACATTAAAGAAGAACAGATTAATGGGGTTTTCCTGAATGCTTCTACACCTGATCTGATCCTCCTTGTTTTACATCCATGAAATATGATTTTTCCCTTGGAGTGTTTTCTCATTTTTGCTTAACAAACTTACTTTCAAACTTCATACAGCGCAGTAGCTAGATCAAATAATTCTGTTCATTCTCCCTAAATGCTTTTCTCTCAGTAAGTTGGTTCAGGTTTACCGTATATGTCTTCACACACAGCAAAATCACACCTGGATTAGCATAATTTGATCTAGGTAGACAATGGAAGAGTGTGATTTTCCAGTATGTGTTGGTATTGATAAGACAGGGATAAGAGTGTTGCCACAAACAGAGAAGTTATTTTAAGTTGCAAGAGTAACATAACTGAAAGAAATAGGAGCATTAATTGAAACCGCAGGACTGAGATAAGCAAAAAATAGGGGAATTAACTGAAAATGCACAAGTTAGACAATTACAAAACTGCCAAAGTTAAACTTCTATGTAACAGGCAGATCAAGAAGTCTGTACCTTCCAAGTACCTCAGCCAATGGGGAAAGGAAGAGGGTTACGTGTGGGCCAGGGAATCAGGATAAAATGGAGGCTGCGTCCTCCGGAAAATTGAAAGACCCCACAGGGGAATGCCCGAATGCCCCAGTGGATTCTCTATTCGAATAACCTCTTTGCAGGACTCCTCTATCTCCTTTACGAATGCCGACTTCTGGCTATGGGATTTTCTGCACAGTATTTTGGAAAAGATTTTCTAAGTGGCATTCAAAACCAATGCAGGCATACAGCTACACCACTTATCTATGGGAAATGTCCTGTATTATCTATGAGACCAAACTAGAAATTTTCCACTTGAGTATTGTAGTGTTTTAGCCTCAGTCGGCAACAAAGAAAACCTAAACCCCTGCCACACGGCTGCTCTCTAAACCCCTGCCACAGCCCTGGGGGAGAATCGGAAGAAAAAGGCACAACTCGTGGGTTGAGACAAAGGCAGTGTAACAGAACAGCAAAGGGAAAAGGAAAACAACAACAGTAACACTGATAGAGGAATATACAAACACGAGTACTATACCACCGCTCACCTACTGGACCCGGGAGCCCCAGCCCGCTCCCAAATATCGACTTCCGGACCCCTGCCCCTGGCCATCTCCCGGCTACAGACTGGGCATGGTGTCACATGGTATGGAAACCCCTTGCTCCTGCCCGAACCTGGGGAAAATTAACCCTATCCCCGCCGGAACCAGGACAAGTATGATTCCACATTCTTAAATTCTTAAAAGAGCTCGTAGGTATGAATCTACTGACATATAAAATTTGGATAGAAACCTATCTAGCATGAAAGCTTTACCACCTCACTAATTATTTTTCCTGTTGTTATTCTCCTGTTAAAGTCACCATATTGTTGTTAGGTTAACATGGAAAATTCTTAAATACATAACCATGCTTATCATTAAGTTGCTGACAGCTATGTAGCAATTTGATCAGAAAAACAGAACCTTGCTTAACTTACTCCTCATTCACTTCAGTAGTATTAAGAATTTTCAACAGCAAAAATTTTCCTTTGTCTCTTTTTATGTGGTGTTCGAGATGATTGCTTATCTAAGGTGTTGCTGTTTCCGCATTGAAAAAGTTTTAGTATAACTCCAGCATTTGAACTGTTTTGTTTGCCTAAAATGAATATGTTCATTTCATATTTTTTCATTCTTTTGTGAAGAAACATTTTATGGTTTTGCTTCAGACTTTTAATTGAATTTTAGGTTGAGAGAAAAATTTTCCTTCGGATTCTACAAAGACTGAGTAATAAGTTTGTGTCAGATACAATATTTCTTTTATCCGGGAAATAAAAACTTAATTTGCCAGCATTTGTTCATGTGTTTAAATTTACCACCATGAATAGAAAGGACTGCTCGCAGTAATAAAGTCAGGCTGTGTGGCAGTTTTTGCAAGATTGAGCTTTGTATGGGTCTGCTTGTGTCCAGTTTTTCAGTCCTAGAACTTTATTTTTAGTGATTCTTTAAAACAAAGTGTTGGTAAGTTATATTTTGGGGTGTGCTGAGATTTGGGAGTTTAAAACATCTGCCTGCAGTGAATTAAGATAACTTCCTCTCCCCACTCTCCCATAACCTGCCAGAAATTCCAGCAATGGGTCTGACTATGTTCTGTTAGTCAGCTGGCTCATATGGGACAGGAAGTATTCATGCAGGCAAGTAATTCCATAGAGTTTGTAGATGGAAAAAGAGCTTGGAATCTGATGTGTTTATCTTCTTTCTCACTCACTAGCAATATGTCTGCTTTTCAGAAATCAAGTAATTGTAAGGCATTTTACTTACTGTATTCCCTTAAACATCTAACACAGCCTGTTTATTTAAACAATGGTTCCTCATGCTTATGCTGCTTGGAGAACAAGAAATAAAGACCAATTGTACTTGTGTAGTTCATTCCTACAATTGAAATAGTGAGTGTCGGCGGGTTTGCGGCACACACAGATGACTGCTCAGTGTTAATGGAGAGGCTCTGGCTGTAGAGATCAAGGGCAGCTGCCACAGCTGGACACCATGTACACATATTAGTATGTATGGATGTGTTTACACTAAATTAAAATACACATTTTATTTTCTGTAATAGATTACTCATTGAGATAGAGGTGCCAAAATATGCCTTCAGCAGATTCAGGTAGCCCTACTGTTTTCACTAATGTAACCAACTTTTGGCCAAATGCTGTCAGATGTTCTATAAAGACAGCATACTTTTTTTTTTTTGTGCAGAGTATCTTTTAATGGGAAACAGAAGAGTCAAAGACATTCTGTATGACAGACATTTTTCTGCCTTTACAGGGAACTTTGTTAGTTAATTTAGAATAAAAATTAAAATTATTAATGGGCAATTTTTATTCTGTTATTTATTTGTTATTGAGTTTAAATAACTTTCCTTCCTCCTTAGTCCTTGTGTTTCCATTACATTTGCTTTAACAAGACAAACTGCCAATAACAGAGAAGCCAAACTCCTTTCATCTCTTCTGTAGGCATAGAGTTTCCATTTGTCATTCTAGTAAATTTCATCCAAAATTACTCCAGTTTGAACTTCTCCTTCCTTGAAAAGAAGTGTCCAGACTGAAGACTTGATTTAGGTATGACATGAGCAAAGTATTGTCTTACCTATGACTTCCAAAGCAGTATTTATCTTATACATTTCATAAGGATATAGATATGATTTGTCTTTATCACAGCTATTTTTCATAAATGTCTGTCTGTCATCAATGGAGGTGAATTATCAGATGAGATGTAGAAAATGTTAAATATAGGTACAAGGTACATGACTTTGCATATATTTTTATACTATTGAGCTTAATCTCACCAATCCATCTCAATTCTGTTCCCTTTATAAATTTAGTATCAGTCTTTCATTTTCTCATTTTTTATTTTTATTTTTCCATGTAACAACACACCAAATGTTTTATTAAAGTCCAGTTAGACATGCCTACTGAATTTCTCTAATTTGGGAAATTGGTTATGACACAAGGCTATCAGGGTTAGTTTGTCACAGCTACTTCCCTGCCTTTTGTATTGCTCTTTTTTTCTCTCCTTGACTTTGTTTTTTTAAATTATTCCATCTTTCAAAGCTGTGTTTAAGCCTTGTATCATAGCCTAATGGTTTGTAATTTACTTTATCCTTCTTCTCCTCTTGAATGCATTCTACAGCTCTCTGGTCATATGCTACTAGTTTTGACAGATCTGCTAGAGAGATGCACTATTAATTGTACAACATAATAGGTTAGTTACTGTTGGAAGAAAATACTTTCCCTCTCTGTACTCTGTTAATTTGAATACATAAAACTGACTCTGTTAATTTGAATACGTAAAACTGGACTGCCATTTATTTTGCTGCTTTCTCAAAACCACTAGCTTTCTGATATTTGCTTTCATAGTACGTTCACTTTCCTTTCTAATACACCATACACTCTCAAAACAAGAGCAAAGCATTTTTTCCCCTGGTTTTGAACTATGGGTTATTTATAATCTTTGCTCTACCTTTTCTGTACAATCACCTTGTCACTAATGTTACTGTTCTTTCATACCTCTGGAGAATACCTACCACTCGTAAACATGTTAAAATCTAACTTGTAACTTTTGTATCTATTTACTTAACCCTGGTAAGCGTATGCAAGCTGCATTTTCACTTGACATCCGAACACCAATACTTAGTGCTAAATCTGTGACATGATGATAGGATGGCATAAGAAATAACAGATTTTACTCCTCAAATTTTAAACAAAAATTACAAGCAGTGTCTTAAATCTACATTTGGTCTCCATGCAGCAGCTGCCAACATAAAGCTAATATTTGTGGTTTTAGTGAATAAAATGTGCTTTCAAATAATGACTAAAATATTCAAAACACAAATGTTGCAAATGAGCTTTGGAGACTTGCTGGTATGAACTGCAGAAGTTTCCTTTGCAGCTGTAGTATGAATAGTGTAAGAATTCAGTCTGGAACGAGATGTTATCTTAAATTTGGGGTAGAATACAAGAATGAAAAGAATCTAGCATGTTAGAATAATTATATATTACATTTTTTTTTTTTTCCCAGCATTATGATTTACTTGGGTTTCTAGGAGATTCTTGGAATATATGGTCAATTGGTACCACTTAAATAGCACTTTAAACCTGTGTAAGATTCAGGTACCATCATTTTTGTATGTTGAAGTAGGCATTGCAATAATTTATATTTGATTCTTTAATATTTAGGCTTAATTTCTTCTATAAACATTGCTTATTTTAAGAACTATCAAGTACATAATGTATAAAACTAACACTAACATACCCCAATACTAATATAAGATATACAAGAATTATACTCAGCCAATTCTATCAGCAGGAAGTTGTGTACTCCCAGCAGTGGACAGCAAATGTCAAACACTATGAACGCAATGGCTTCAGGAGGAAGGGAAGGCCTCAGGGGTCTGGCATCAGTGCAAGGAGTTCTCTGGACAGCCGCCATCAAGGGAGACAGAACAAAATTTCAAAATTTATATTGAGTATGATGTTCATGGTATGAAATAATCTTGTTTTCCAGCCTGGGTCAAATGCCTAGGCCTTGCTCCTCCTCATCCCTGCACCTGGCAAGGCTTGAAAACACTGAAACCTCAAATCACACATAGCCTAGCTGGTTATAAAGTAAATATTTTCATGAATTTAGATGCTGGAATCTTCTAAAAGTGCAGTTTTCCCAAGTATTAGAAGAGAAGTTAGTCCTGTATAGCTCAAACCAGGACAATAATGCATGGTCCTGTAGCAAGTAGGCATTCTTTTACAGCTATTGCAACATTATTTCAAATCAACACAAGAAAATTGGTTCTATTGCATTCGTTATGCTGTTATAATTGACCTGACCATATTCAGATTGTCTCCAGTGTACTGTTTTTGCTTTCAAAGAGACAATTGTGCTCTAAAGAAGATCAATGTATGGATAGTATGTTAGAAAGATCTATCTGATGGTGTGCTGTAAGTTTGTGCTAAAATGTTATTGGAGCTCAATGTCTTGAACTTGCTTATTCTTAATTCTGTTGGACAGAACAATATTATCTCTAATGCAGGCTAGTATATATGAGCTACCAGTGGAGTTTGCACTAACACTGCATTTTTGCAAATCGAAAAATTTTTTGACCCTGCTTTGCATCTCCAATCATGACAAAGAGGATTAACAGCAAAAAAACCCATTATTTTTGTGCATAAAAGCGTCCTATTTAAATCATGGGAGCCACATTAGAACATGACAACACTTTAAAAAAAAAAAGCGCTATCAACATTGTATGTCTTGACTGATAATTTTCCCATTTTTAATATCCTTTTCTTATGCAGTTTCAAGAAATTTGAAGGGTTGTTTAAAAATAATGTCATATGTATCTGTATCGTCTGTAGCTGTCTGTCTCTATTAGTAACATGCAATTGCTCGCATCAATTGAAAAGGAGGTAATTTTCAATTTAAGTGTACTGCATTTTGAATTTTACTCAGTGAGCCATTTTTTGGCTGAGGAAAAATTATAAATGCTGATGCCTATTCAGAACAATTATAACAATCAATTACAGTAGCCACATAGAGTTAATATAAGCTAAAAGTTTTATTCTTTTCTTGTAACATAGCTACTTAAAGACAAATTTGAATTTACCTAAGTAGTACAAAACTAGTATGAATGAAGTAAGAAAAATTTTATGCATTGTAGAGGTTCAGTCCTCTTGCCTGCCTTTCTAGCAGAACTCATGTGTGCATCTACTTTTTAAAATGAGCAGGTTTTTTTCCTTCTATTCTGGATATTCCAACTGTTCAGTGGTAGCATGTAACTGTATAACTGATTGCACATTTAAATAGCAGGTTGTTATTAGCCATTAGGCATTTTCTATCTGTGATAGTTATTTAAATTATTAGACGTCTTTAAGCCTAATGGAGATTTTTCTGGTTGTTCATTATAATCATGAGCACACTGGTGTGGTGGGTCATCCCCAGCTGGCAGCACCTACACAGCTGCTCATTCACCCTATGCCCTCATCAAAATGGGGGAAGAACAGGAACAAGAAAACTCATGGTTTAACTTACAGATGGGAATATCAGTCAGAAGTTACTGCTGCAGGCAAAACAGACTCAACTTGGGGAATTTAACATAACTTAAACATTTGATTACTGACAGATATTGAAACAGAGAAAACATACATTTAAACTTTTAAGGAAAACATCTTTCCTCTCCCTTCCCCAGGTTCAACTTCAGTCCAGACACCTCTCCTGCCACTGTCCTTGTCTCCATTCCCCTGGTATTGCTGCAAGTTACACAAAGTCCCTTGGGTAAGGCAATGAGTGGTGCAGGTGGTTGGGATCTTCTCACAGGAGCCACCCCTGCTACTGCACCTTGCCACATAAACCCAGTACCGCTGGTTTCATATTTCTTCCTGAAGTACTGCTTCATGGCCTGCTATATAACTGCGTGGGGTAAACCCAGCCCAGAAAACAGTTCAAAGCTTTTGTTCGAGTCTTCACTGTCTTACGCTATTAATTAGCACTTCCCAAAAAAATGTGGTCTTTAAGAATTACTGTTTGATACAGGGGGCTACACCTCCAGAGCTGTGAACCACTGCCTGCTGGGCTGCATATGGTTGTTAATGAGTTACAGCAGGTAGGCCATAGTTTAATTCCTTAATTCAAAAAAAAGTAATTCTACTGCGTTCAGTGAAAATGTTACTGGTGTCCAAATGTTAAAATAGAAATCTCAAATCTGTGGTTACTGTTTTTTAATTTTTAAAAAGTTTCATACCTTTCCACGTACCCATGAGCACTGTATTTCTTGAGTGACTTCTGAAGCTGTCTTAACTGTCTGTACTCGCTGATACGTGTTTCATTTATAGTATTCTCTCCTCCAGCACTGAGTTAAGATGATATTAATGTCTATGTAACAGTTAGTAAATACATTTCATTGATTTCACAAAACATTCATAATCCCACCTTTTAGGCAATCCTGACGTGCATACAACCTGGTTTCTGAACATTACCCTAATTTTTATTAGTTTAAAAGGGCTGTATTGCAACTACAAATGGTGAACTGCAAACAACTAATGCTCTGAACTGCTGACATAGAGGTGTCAACCATACTGGTGTGTGGGTAAAAAGGTGAGACCATCTGGCAGTGATATGAAATAAACAATGCCAAAGAATAGCTTACATCCATGTTAGAACCAGAGTGGGCATTACCTCCTGCTGTAACCTAAGTGGTTAATATAACTTGAAGATTTTGTCAAATATAGAATAGTTTATAAAACATGTATCTTACAATGCATTATATGAAACAAATATCAGTGGTCTTGGGAAACTTGTGTGATTTAGATCCTCCAACCTGATTGCACTTTGAAGGAAAGAAGCTGAATCCAGATGAATTTGGATTAGAAAAACACCTGCAAAATTTTGAACATACAAAATCTCTGACTAATTTGCAGTTTAAATTATCTTGTATGTTTGCAAACAAGATAATTGTTCATGTAGATCACTAGTCAGATTTGTTGCTAGCTGTTGTAATTATATATAATGATTAGGACTAGGTCCTATGTGTGTGTTTTTCAACACTGGAACTGTGAATTCTCAACAAAACAAAAATTTCAGAGGGTGCTTTCTGGACTTCACTACTTTTGAAATTTGTTTTAAAGCAAGAGGAGTTTGCTTTGGCTAGTTGTATCATTCTGTTTCTTTGCGTGTTCACAGGATAAGCAGATTTTGTGTGGAAAAGGGACCAGAGGGAAATACGGCAGGATGGAATCTAATGTGTCAGTAAAGCAATCAAAATTAAAATTAATGTTTTAGTTTTACATGTTAATATTTATCTATAAAAAAATAGGAAGTATGTGTGGTGTTCTTCCACACAGAATAATTGCACAGTTTATGCCCAAGGATATTGTAGTCTAGATGTTTATGATCTTGTTGTTTTTTTGAGTATTTCTTTTTGGAGTGCCCACATGCATTCCTGAAGACAACACTTGCTGTACGTCCAGACAATAAATCTGGAAACACAGTGTGAGTGCAGATTGCCCTTTGCACATTTTTGGGTGATTGAAATGTCTAGCAAGGTAAATATTTGGTTAGCATGGCATTATATAGTATCATTAGACAGTTTAGGTGTGAACAAACAAATTCATCCAGGCTGTCTATGGACTGCATTTTTTCTGGCTCTAGAGACTTTACTGGGAACAGTAGGGATCAAAGAAACTTGATTTTCAAGTAGTCTGGTCTTGATCAAAAGGATACTAAGTAATTGTCTGAGGGATTTAAACAGAGTCTAGCAATCTGATTGCTTTATTATTTTCATTTGAGAACCTATGTCATTTATTTCTGTCTCTCTTAATATAAGGAAAATTGGATATGAAACACAAAGAAATGCACATTGCCTTAAATTTAATAATTGTAGCTAACCAAGTCCAGTTAACCGAAAAGCTGTATTCAGAGATACTATACAATAGGTATTTCAAAAGATAAATGTTCAAAGCAATAACAAAAATTACTAATAAGTTCATATATTCAAATCCATAGAAAAAAAGCTGTAACATGAATTTTGTGTCTCTTTGTATCTTTGAAATGTTTATCGCTTTCTCTGCCAGTCAGATTCACCTCATTTGTTCAAAAGTCTCTGAGGAGCTATGCAACTCTTGCTAAATCCTGTCCAGCAACCGAAATCACTACAACTGCAATTAGAGCATGTATGTTATATATTTGGGATAAAAGAAGTGGAGAACTGAAAGGAACCTTGAGAGATCATGTTATATATCTTCCTGGTATGATGTAGCATTAAGTATACTTAGATCATCCCTACTATTGTTGTTTACTTTGTACTTTAAAAACTTTCAGTAGAGATTTTGTAAGCTTTACAGGCCAGATTTTTTTGCTGTATTTGTAATAAGCTTGAATTTTTTACCTGTGGCCCCAGAAGACAATTATTCTTCCCCTTTCTTTACAGAACATTCCAGTTTCCTTTTGATTAATGCAGTCTCTCCTCATAATGCAACATATTTTTTTCTTCTATAAATTTGCTTAAAGCATTACCTGCTATACCCAAAGCTGAATGTGGACTCCAAATGATAGCTCCCTGGAATAAGTAAATCAGAATAGCTGTCATCAGTGTCTTACATATAACATTTTTGTTAGTACATCCTACAATGGTAGCTGCCTGCCATGATGATTAGCAACACGATTACACTTTTCTCTCATACTTAGTTTTATCTATCAACATCTAGTTCCTTTTTGCAGCACTTCAGCCCAGCCAGTAATTGCTCATTTTCCATTCTTCCAAATGTTGGTCTTTGTATTTATCTTTGCTGAGTTTCGTCTGACTAATATTATGAGAGATTTCATGTTCTACCAAAATCTTTTTTAATTCCAGAGATGCTTTCTAACGTATGTCCAATGAATTTCAAGTGAGAATTATTCTTAATTTTTTAACTGCTCGTTCTACTCAATTTAGCTATCTAAAAAAAAATGTTTTCCTCTAACTAATGCAGTAGACCTGTCATAAAGAAAGTTGCTTAGCATGATTCTTTTTTCCTGATGAATTCACATTTGCTGCACTTCTTACTATCTTATTAATTTTCTACTTGCATGTGAATTATGTATAATTATTCATTCTAGCATTATCCCAGGAACAGAAATGTGGGGGTCTGGTTTCCCTTATTAAATATGGACATATTCCTTGTCTGTTTTTATCTTCCTAGATTTTGGTAATGTTAATTCAGAAAATGAATTATGTAGTTTCTTAAGTATATTTCCTCTATATATTTTTTTAAAGGAATAGAAAAGCATTTTTTTTAATTACGTGTGCTTAGATTTGGTTGCTTTGAAATTTGAAAGTTTATAATACATATGACTTTTAAACATATAAAATCACATATTACGCTGCTACAGTCTAACAGCTATCTCATTAACATAGACATTTTTTTTTCCCTCTTCCTTTCATAGTTTCTTATCAGTTGTGGTCCAGTATGTGAAAGTATGGTGGATACTCAACATAGAAGGTTAAGTGTTAAATTTTGCAGTGAAAACTTAAGAATGTAATAAAGAGGACTGAAGGCCTGTATTACATTAATTGTTAGCAATAATAGATGATGATGAAAATCCAAGAATTAAGGCCTTCACACTGGAAGAACGCTGAGATAAAATAATCCCAGTCTGTGCCTCAGTGCTTTCTGATACTAGGATTCACTTAATTCCTCAGCTGGTTTTGTTTTCATTTTTTTTCCATTTTTTTATTTTTATACTATTTTTTCTCTTTATACTATTTTTTTCTCTTTTTAATTTGCTAAGAAAGCTGAATAAGATTCTTTCTCTCAACCATGAAAACAGTATCTAGCCATTATGTTGTCTATTATGGGTCATTTACCCCGTATACAGACATCAATATGCACACAGAGTCGAGGTATTATCTATTTATTTCATTTCTGCAAAGATGGGTACTGGGTGGTAATCCACAAAGCTAGCACAACAGCCTAAAAACTCTTAGGAATATCTATACAGTTCAACACACAGAAATACACACCCTTAATTATAATTATTGGTTAATATCTTATCTTAACAATTTCTATTGAGTAGTACAGTATCTTGCTTTCAGTTTAAGTTACAAGGTTCTTTAATTGATGTGCACGTGCTCCAGTACCTTGGGGGGTAGTCCAATTCAACCTCCAAATGAGTTGGTGGTCGTGATTTCTCACTGCCAGCTCTACCTTTCCCCCAGTTACTGCAAATTTTTGTTGACTTCTGCCTTATCCAGCAGCTGTCCGGTTTTCAGCCTATTATGAGTCTCCTGTTCTTCTTCAAGGTTATATTCATTAACAAGGCATTTAGTGTTTATACCAAGTGTCTGGTTTCACAGGACCTTGTGACCTTTTTACAGCTCTTTATTCTTACATAGTGAGAGAGTCTACCTTCTAAAACATATTTTACCTTTTTAAAAGTACATTTTACTTTCTTAAAGTACATCATTCCTCTCTTTGAGACTATGAGACTTCTTTCTTCAGTTCTCATAAGTCTCATTATTTCTTTTCATCACCATTACATAGTTCTCAACAGTAACTTATTTAATCAGTTTCTTAGTACAACTAAAAGAAATGTAAATCATTATTGGAGTGATTACAATTATAACTATGCCTTGAAGTAAACTAGCTAGCTGTCCAGTAAGAGAGAATTCAAAACCTTGTAACATTTTGTTTAACTGTTATCCCCTCTCCATGGAGGCTTTAATATCTCTACTAAATTCTGCCACTTGCTGGAATTTGTCTATTTGCTGATCCAGATGTGTTCAGTCACATTAGGTATGTGGATGCAACAATCTTTCTTCTTCAGATTTAAGTATTCACACTCTCAGTGTTCATGTAATAGTAACAAATCTCTGTTCCATAGAGTCATTTTTGAAGTTGCGTGCAACTGAGTATTTAAAATTTATAATCCAGCTTTGGTTGCATTTGCTAATAATTCCACCTGGCCTGTCAGATTATTTAATCACATTTAATTTTGAAAGGAAGTAATTTGGGGGCCCATCCTACTTTATTTGCAATCGATGGATGTTGCCAGGGGTCTATTTCACTTTGGTTTTAATTTCTCCCATAGCAGGTTATCCAACAGTCTTTGTCTCCATAAGGGACACAAGGTTAATGTACCTAAAGTATGTTGATGCACTTTCCCTTCTAAGGGTAATTGAGTAGTTCAAGTTCCATCACTACTAACCCAGACAAAATGACCCATGGAAGGCATTGCTTTCTCATTGCAATCAATAGGCTCTTTTTGCACCATGGTGCCAGTCCAAGTATCATGTATGTGAGTGGTGCAGTTTCTACAAAAGCATCTTAACTGTCCACTGGACCAAATCACTGGATTTCATGATTAGGTATAGAACAATTAAAAACTACTGTACAATTTCATTTAGTATTTGGGGATTTCCTGCTCCTTGTCTTTGTTATGTTTAATGGTTGGATATTCACATCCTTAAATTCCTCCTCTCTAATCCATTTAATACACCAGGGGGTATTTTGCATATAACGCCACTCACCTTCTCTTAACAAGCCAAATTTGTGGTAACTCCGTTCCCCAGGGGAATTGTTGGCAAGGTGCAGAGGATGCAGTTTGTACATTCTAACACATATTTTTAAGTGATGTTGATATACAGGGTTCGGGGTGCTCCCATCTGTCCCAGTTTGAGGTAAACCAGAACCAACTTTCTGTTCAGTAATTTTATTTCTTAGCTAGGCCTCTTCTAATTATCTGAAATTAACAGCATATTGCCATGCAAGACAATCTTTGTTGAGAAAGTTTGTGCAGAGTGTACCATCTATGTATTCCCACTTTGTTGACAATGGTCTGGGGAGGATTTGATGCTGATACACCAACTGTAAATAAGGTGGCTAACAAGGTGCAACAACATGAAGACAGTCTCTCTTGTCCCCTCAGTGTGGCAGCTGTGGAAAAACTAACTGAGAAAACCAAGAAACTGACTGAGAAAATGGCTGAAAAAACCAAGACAATGACTAAGACAATAGAGAAAATGACAAAGACAATAGCCAAGCAAAATGAGAAAAATGAGACAATTTTTCAGAAACTGCTTGAAAAACTGTCTGAGATAGAGAAACAATCCCACTCTTCCCCTGAACAGACCCAAGTTGCAGTCATTAAGAAAAAATACCCTCCTATGAGACCAACCCAAGGGAAACAGGATTCATTCTGAGATTTCTTGTGGCTTTGTCTCTGCAACTACAGAGAGGACATGACTAAGTGGAATAAAAAATCTACTCCAGCCATACAGGCATGAGTGCTTGAGTGCAAGGTAAAGCAGATAGAAGAAAGAATTGTTGCAGGAGGGTGGCTGCTCCAGTCCACTGTAAGTGATGCTCCAATACAGATAGGTACTCATCTGGTAAATGTAGATGTTGTTCTCAACATTAGAGATGCCCTGCCTCCAGCCAGGAGGAGGAGTGGGACAACCAACTTTACTGGACTATGTGGATTCAATGGCCTGGCACATTGGAGCCACAAAATATAAAGCCCTGGTGGCCACTTCACTGCTGCACAGTGCACCCTGTTGCCATCAAAGCATAAAGGGACAAAACCTGTTACCATTTCTGGAGTAACAGGTGGGTCTCAAGAACTGACTGTATTGGAGACTGAAGTGAGCCTTAATGGGAATAAATGGGAGAAGCATCCTATTGTGACTGGCCCAGATGCTCTGTGCATCCTTGGCATAGACTACCTCAAGAGAGGGTATTTCAAAGACCTGAAAGGGTATCAGTGGGCTTTTGGTACAGCAGAGACAGAGGACATTACACAGTTGTCTAGTTTACCTGGCCTTTCAGATGACCTTTCTGTGGTGGAACTGCTGAAGGTTAAAGAACAGCAGGTAGCAATTGCTACATCCATGGTCCATGAACGACCTGGAGACTCTGACAGAAAGCAGCAGGGGACACTCAAGGCCAACCCCTGGGATTCTGGAGTGGAGGCTGTAAAGGCTCCGAGGCCAACATATCCCAACTGAGAAAGAAATCTTGGCAGCTTATGAAGGAGTTAGAGCTGCTTCAGAGGTAATTGGTACTGAAGCATAGTTCCTCCTGGAGACCCTATTACCAGTGCTGGAATGGATTTTCAAGGGTAAAATTCCTTCTACTCATCATGCCACCCATGCTACCTGGAGTAAGTGGGTTGCCTTAATCACACAGGGAGCTCAAATAGGAAACCCAAATCATCCAGGGACCATAGAAATGATCACATACTGGCCCAAAGGCAAAGATTCTGGAATGCCACCAGACATGCTGAGGAAGCCCCACCGTATAATGAACTCCCAGATAATGAGAAACAGTATGCTCTGTTCACTAATGGATCTTGTTGTATTGTAGAGAAACATCAAAGGTGGAAAGTTGCTGAATGGAATCCTACACAACAAGTTGCAGAAGCTACTGAAGGAGAAGGTGAATTGAGTCAATTTGCAAAGGTAAAAGCTGTTCGGCTGGCCCTAGACATTGCTGAATGAGAAAAGCGGCCAATATTCTATCTCTATACTGACTCAAGGATGGTGGTAAATGCTCTGTGGGGATGGTTAAAGCAGTGGAAGCAGAGCAACGGGCACTGCAAAGGTAAACCTGTCTGGGCAGCTGAATTATGGCAAGATATTGCTGACCTGCTAGGGAAACTAGTTGTGAAAGTACACCATGTAGATGCTACCCATGAGTTGGGCCACTGAGGAACATAGAAAAAATCAGCAAGTGGACCAAGCTTCTAAGATTTTCCAGACAGATTTAGACTGTAAACATAAAGGTGAACTATTTTTAACTCGGTGGGCTCATGACACTTCAGGTTATCAAGGAAGTGATGCAACATATAAATGGGCTCTTGGCTGAGGGGTGGGTTTAACCATGGGAGCTATTGCACAGGTTATCCACGATTGTGCAACTTGAGCCAAAATCAAGCAAGCTAAAAGGATAAAACCTTTGTGGTATGGGGGATGATGTTTAAAGTATAAGTATGGGGAAGGCTGGCAAAATGACTACATCACACTCCCTCAAGCCCACCAGGGTAAGCGTTATGTGCTTACAAAGGTGGAAGGAAGCACCAGATGGTTGGAAACCTATGCCATACCCCATGCTAGTGCCTGGAATACCATCCTGGGCCTTGAAAAGCAAGTCTTGTGGTCAAGCAAGTCATGGTACTCCAGAAAGAATTGAGTCAGACAACAGGACTCATTTCAAAAACAATCTTCTAAGGAACTGGGAAAAAGAACATGGTATTGAGTGGGTATATCATATCCCCTATCATGCACCAGCTTCTGGGAAAATTGAGCAATACAATGGACTGTTAAAAACTACCCTGAAAGCAATGGGTTGTGGACCCTTTAAAAATTGGCACAAGCAACTAGCACAAGCTACCTGGTTAGTTAACACCAGGTCCATCAATCGAGCTGGTCCTGCTCAATCAGACCTTTTACATACTGTAGAAGGGGATAAGGTCCCTGTGGTGCATGAAAGGAATATGCTAGGGAAAACCACCTCAGGAAAAGGCAAACCCATCTGTGGGACTGGTTTTGTTCAAGGACCTGGATGTATTTGGTGGGTAATGCTGAAGAATGGAGAAGTTTAATGCGTACCTCAAGGAAATTTGACCCTGGCTGAGAATACTTAATTCTGAGTATTATGTTAATTGTTATGTAATACTATCAGTATTCTCTAGGTGTTTTTCAGTATAACACAGCAATGACGAAACGTAAGGCAGATTCATCAAGTAGCATCCAGCAAAACTCTCTGAGATGGACAAGCTATCCATGGGCACAAACAGCAATGAAATTCACATCACCTTTCCTACCCTGAGTATCTGCTATGATAGATGAAATCCTACAGTTATGAACTAAATGTACTTAATGAATTTTTTTATATAAAGATAAATTGTAACTGAGTAACCTGAATGTATCTATCTATATGTGTGTGTGTGTGTATAGATTTCATAGATAAAAGTATTAGTGATCTGAGCATCATGCAAATGGTATGGAATAAGGGGTGGAATGTCTCAGTATGAGGTAAAACAGAAACAACTTTCTGTTCAGTAATTTTACTTCTTAGCTAGGCCTCTTCTAACTCTCTGAAAATAACAGCATATTGTGGAGAAAACTGTTCGCTTTTAGAATGATAAGGCCACCGTTAAGTACTTTGTGCCAAGGAACATTATGCAGAGAGGCTCTTGCTTATACTTATTGCTATAACAACCAAGGTCAGCTAACTTCATTATTTGCCCTGTTGGAGGGTTGGAAACTGAAAAGTGTAAAGGGGTCCCACCTGCAGGGAGGAGCAGACAGCACAGGTGACCCAAAAATTACCAACACGAGTATTCCGTCCCATCTGGCCCATGCTCTGTATAAAAGCCGAGGGGCCAAAGAATCAGCTCTCTTTCTTCAATGGCCGATGTCTTAAGAATGTCCATTCATCTGCCTTTGATCCTGATCCGTGTGTTCCTGACTCCAGATCTGAAATCCAGTTCCCATCCGTCACTGAGTCCAGTCTGGGAATTCCCCAGTGCCTGCCAGTGATGTCATCCTAGGAGCTTGATACGATTTTGTATATATTGTATCTACTTCATTATTTCTTTTTAATTTTGCTATTAATATTTCATCAAAGTAGTTTAGTTCCTTCTAAACCCGTAAATCTCTTTATGTCTCCTCCTTTTCTCCTGAGAGCGAGAAGTTGGGGGATAGCATCTGTCGCCATCATAGGCCAATTTGGCCTAAACCATGACACCACCCTACATCCCAGCAAATGTTTTCCCTATAATTCTTATGCCATTTTTCTAAGTCAATTACCTGTCCTTTTGCTTTGTCTATCAATTTGAGTCTCAGGAGTCTAGTTCTGTTACTTACCATGGCCTCAAAAGTTCAGTTCAGATTCAATGTTAAGATTCCCCAGTCTAGGGGGTTCTAATGGAAGGCAAGCAGTTACACTGCTACTGTTGTAAATTCTCGCAAATGACTGGATGAGTTGTAAAATTAATTCTCTTCACAAGTAGTAAACACTAAACTAAGCATTGTCACACATTTAACTTTCATCTTAACAATGTTAGACTAACAATACTTTCTAATGGTGTAAGAGTAACAATATAACAAATAACAGATAAAGTTCATCAAGAGTCTCTGGTTATTTGGAGTTTAAGCTCTCCTGTCGGTGCAGAGGTCCGTTTATTCTGGTCTCGCCCTGGTGCCTTCTTTATTCTGGTACAATGAATACGAGGATTGATCCCATTTACGTTTACTGCAGTGTAGGTCTTTAGCAGCATGGTGTAAGGTCTTTTCCACCTCTCTTTCAGCTGTTCATCTTTCCAGGTTCGTATGTAGACTGTGTCCCCAGGTTGTAATGGGTGTACTGGAGTGTCCAAGGCAAACGGGGTCTTCTGGTTCAGGTACCTATGCAGGAAAGACAAACTCTGAGAGAGAGAAATCAAATACTCTTTGATTACAACCTATCTCTTTATATGCATTTGATCTACCCTTGTAGTTAAATATTTGATTCAATAAGGTTTCCCATATAGAACTTCAAAGGGACTCACACCTTCCCTGACTCTGGATGTAATTCATAACCTTATTAATGCTATGGGTAGAACATGTACCCATTTCATTTGGATTTCCTGACATACCTTGGAAATCTGTCTTTTTAGGTTTTGGTTCATTCTTTCTACTTTGACACTAGACTGTGGCCTCCAAGCGGTATGTAAATCCCATTTAATGTCTAGAAATTTGGAAACTCCCTGCACTATTTCTGCAACAAAATGGGGTCCTTTATCAGAGGAAATACTTTCTGAAACACCAAACCTAGGGATGATTTCTTTCAATAATACTCAAATTACATGCCTTGCTTTGTTGGTACAGCAGGGGAAAGCCTCTGGCCAACCAGAAAAGTTATCTACCATTGCCAATAGATATTTATATAGGTTACACTTTCACAATACCATAAAATCTATTTGCCAATATTCCCCAGGAGTTACCCCTTGTTTAAAATTATTCCTGTGATCTTCTTTGCAATTTTTGGGTTACTTGCGCAACAGGAAAACTCTTTTTGACTATATATCTACTAAGCTTTGCATTCTTGGTCCAGTGACATATCTTTTGGCAGTTAACACCAATGCGTCAACTCCTTGAGTGTGTTTCTTGGTGCTGTCCCTTGGATTTCTAGAATTTCCACTATGTTTTCAGAGATTAATAGTTGTTTCAATGGTGTTACTCAGCAATCGTGATAATTTTTAAAACAATTTAATTGCTCTGCCAATTGATCTTGCTTCTCAGTGTATTGCAGGGGTGATAATGCTAAATGAGGTCCTGGAATTAGTGCTCCTTCGAATTTTGATTCCTTTAGTGCTGCTTCTTTTGCTAAGTGGTCTGCTTTTTGATTTCCCTTTGTGATTTCACTGTTCCCTTTCTGATGAGCCATGCAATGCATTACAGCAACCTCCTTTGGTTGAAGGACTGCTTGTAAGAGTTTCATTAATTCTGCTTCATATTTAATCAGACTGCCTTGTGAACTTATTAGTCCCCTCTCTTTCCAAATTGCCCCATGTGCACGTACTACTCCAAATGCTTATTTTGAATCTGTGTAAATGTTGACTCTTTCCCTGGCTGAGCTGTAAAGCTCATGTTAGTGCAATGAATTCTGCCTTCTGAGTAGGTGTATTGGTGGGCAAAGATTCAGCCTGTAAGGCTCGAGTAGATGTTACCACTGCATATCTGGCTTTTCATCATCTTTCCTATATAAAGCTATGGTGAATAACTCCAGTTCTGCATCTGGCAAGGGTTCATCTCATAGGCCAGGCCTACTAGAATACGCTTGCTCAAGAGTGGATAGATGTAGTTCATCAGATTCAGAATTTGGAAGCAGGGTGGCAGGGTTTAGAGTAGAAGTCATTGAGATTGTAACTTCATCCTTTTTCAACAGCACAGCCTGATATTTAGCTAATTTGCTTGGGGAGATGCAATGATGCCCTTCATTTTCAAGGAGAGAAGAACCAGCGTGAGGCATAAACACAGTAATTGGTTGACTTAAGGTCAATTTCCGTGATTTTTCAATCAAAGTTAGAGTAGCTGCTACCACTCTTAAACAAACAGGCCAAACTTTACTGACTTAATCTAAATGTTTGGAAAAATATCCCTCCAGTCTTTTCCATCTTCTCTGTGTTTGTGACAGAATTCATAATGCCACTTGTTGTCATTCATGTACGTATAATTGAAAAGGTTTCCTCAGATTCGTGAGTCCCAAAGTAGATACTTTCATGATCTTTCTTTTAATTTTATCAAAACCTTTTCAGCACTCAGGTGTCCATTCAAGAACTCCCTCAGGCCCTTTCATAGCATTATATAGTGGTTTAGCAATCAGTCCAAAATTGGCAATCCATAAGCGACACCTTCCAACCATCCCCAGAAACCATCTTAATTGCTTCTGTGATGTAGGTACAGCAATTCTACAAATTGCCTCTTTTCTCTCTGTAGTTATTTTTCTCTGTGATCTCAAACCCCATGCATTGGACCTTTTCCTTCCCCATATGAGCTTCTTCTTAGAAGCTCAATATCCTACCATGCCCAAAAAGTTAAGCAAACTGATGGTAGCTTCCAACTGTGCCTCATAACTGTCAGAGCCAATCAGTAAATCATCTATATGTTTTAACAGTATCACAATATCATGGACATTTTGCCATCGTTCTAGCTCTTTGGCTAGTACATTACTGAACAAGGTGTGGCAGTTCTTAAATCCTTGGGGAAGGACAACCCAGCAGAGTTGTGTCTTCTGTCCAGCAGTTCGATTTTCCCACACATAGGCAAAGATGGTCTGGCTCTGTCTATCCACAGGTACATGGATTTGAAACCACAGGATGAATGTGGCTGAGGGACTTGGGTCTTTTTAGTCTGGAGAAAAGAAAGCTAAGGGGGGTCTAATCAACACTTATAAATACTTTAAGGGTGGGCATCAAGAGGAAGGGCCCAGTCTTTTTTCAGTGGTGCCCAGTGACAGGACAAGAGGTAACAGGCACAAACTTGTACATAAGAAGTTCCTAAACATGAGGAGGAACATTTTCACTTCGAGGGTGGCAGAGCACTGGAACAAGCTGCCCAGAGAGATGGTGGAGTTTCCATCTCTGGAGATGTTCAAAACCCGCCTGGACACGTTCCTGTGCAACCTGCTATAGGAGGACATGCTTTGGCATGATCTCCAGAGGTCCATTACAACCCCTTATCATTCTGTGATTCTGTGATTCTGCGATGTCCATCCTTGCATTAATTTCTCCTAATTCCTGTACCAGCCTATATTCTGAAGAATGAGATTTCTTTACAGGTAAAATTGGAGTATTAAATTCTGATTGACACTCCCACAACATTTCATGCTCTAAAAAGAAGCTTATTATAAGTTCTAGTCCTTTATGGGCCTCTAACTTAATAACAAATTGTTTAATTCTTACTGGATGAGCTCCTGGTTTCAGTTCAGTTTTTACCTGAGTCACATTCTTTGCTTGTCCAGGTATCTTTAATGACCACACCAGAGATACAACTGCATTCAGTTCTTCCTCTGGAATATCTATTTCTTCGTTAGGATCCCTTTCTATTAACAGACATATCTGGGCTATTCAAGTGTTTTCTGGAGGAATGTGTAACTGAATAGAGTCTTCAGAAAAGGTTAGTTGTGCGTTCAGTTTACAAAGTAAATCCTGTCCAAGCCAGGGGAGGGGGCATTCTGGAATATAGAGGAATTCATGAACTAATTTAGCATCTCCAATTGATCATTCCATATGCTGTAAAAATGGCTGTAAAGTCTTCTTCCCTGTTGCAGCAACAACATTTGTCTTAGTTTTACTCAGAAGTCCCTTGCAGCTAGTTACTACAGAGTATGTGGCTGCACTATCAATTAAAAAAGCTGTTGTTTCATTCCTCAGATTAACTGGAACCAGAGGATCGGCTGGAGAAACTTTAATAAATTCCTCCAGTCTGCTTCTGGAGTCCAATCTGATCTCTGCCATGACCCCTGTAACTTCTCTAATCTTTCTTTCTTGATTATTCATAAGACATGGACACTCTCTCTTCCAGTGTCCCTCTTGCCTACAATATGCACACTGATTTGGTCTGAAGGGAATGGCACGATGATTTCCATTACAATTCTCACAGCTCCTTGCTTGGCCCTGAGATCCATTATGCATATTTACCTCTCCCTGCTTCTCGTCCTCCAGTCAAGGCAGCTAGCAAAGAAGCCTGCAGCCTTAGCTCATCCACACTTTTCCTTCTCTTCTACTTCATCCAAATAATTATAAACCTTATGTGCAGTTGACAAAAGCTCTGAGGTTGTCATGCCATCCGTGCCCTCCACCTTCCGCAATTTCTTTCTTATATCGATTGCCATTTGGCCAATAAACAGCATGTTAAACAAATTTAAATTACTGGCATCCTCCAAATCTGTCCAATTCTGAGATGCTTCACACAATCTCTCATAAAAAGCTGACAGCATTTCCTTATCTCCCAGCCTTACTTCATAAAACTTAGATAAATTTTTGCATTTCTCAACTCCATGCTGCATCCCATATAAAGTTAACTTCTATTATTCCCTTAACCTCGTAATCCTCTGCCTGTATTCAGATCCCACCCCACGTCCTCTTTTGGGAGACAACTATCGACATCAGGCACCCCCCACGCAGTTCAGTCCCTCTCTAGCCTTTTCCAAAATTGTTCTCTTTTCCTCAGAGGTAAGCAAATGTTCTAAAAGAACCTGTACATCTCCCCAATTAGGATTATGAGTCATTATTATAGTTTTAACTGCACTATGCATTTTCTCTGGGTTGCTTCAGTAAGGTCCAACCGACTGCTTCCAGTTCAATAAATTAGAAGTAGAAAAAGGTATGTGCAGGTATAGTGGCATTCCTTCAGGCCCTACAGCCTGTCCCACTTTGGGACAACAACTACATTTCAAATTTCCATGGAAAACCACTAGGAGATAGCAGTCAATCCTTTGATTACTGTGCTTTGCACAATAAAAATCCATGTTGACCAACTGTGATCCTCAGCTGGGCGGAGGAGCCCAACCTTAGTTGGTTCCAGGAGCCTAACTTTACCTAAAGGGACTCCTTTCTTACTGTCAGCAGTGTTTATTAAACCCTTTCTAATTAAAATAGTGTGTGGCAGGACCTGTCCTCGTCATAAACATTTCCTGTGTTTTAATTTCAGGCGTATGCACAGACATTGATTGCTTCTGGAAAAAGAAAGGTCTTCCTTAGAATATATTCTTTCCTTCTGCATGGTCTGCACACTTGTCTTTTCTCAGGGAAACTGTAGATAGTGTGTTCAATCAAATTATGGTCCAGTTCTGGCTTCCAGCCCTCCTGAACTTCAAGGAAGCCTTATTGCACTAATTAGTGGATTGCCCAGCACCCAATAAACCTCCATGTCTTAATTTGCTTTAATAACAAAGTGAGTCATTCTGTGCCTAAGGAGACAACCAGCTGCCCAGGGCAATAACCGTCCCAAAACCACCTCCCAGGATGTGAAACTGTAGCTAGACAAGTTTATAATTTGTCCTAAGCAATCTTCTTGGATGCTGCAGCGGTTCCAGGCAGCTCCCACTTCCCTGCCAGCTGATTAGCACTGAGCAGAGGTACCAGATGGGCGTGTATTAAGTTCATCTCAGATGGAAGCTGCTTTTTTTAGAGATTACACCAGCCATTACCTGTGCATTGCATTTATCCTAGGTGTGTGACCGCACTGATAGCTAGCTGCTGGATGCACAACACTCAGATCTTGTGGTTTCTGGCATGGTTAACCTTGTATGGCTGGTAACAAAAGAACAAAGAAAACAAATTGGTGATGATTGTAGAAATGGGACAGCTTCTCAGGGCATGCAGCACTTCCTTGAGATAAAATACAATTTTTCTAGTGTCCCAACATCTGCTTGCAAAAGGAAGTGCTTTCTGATCTAGAAAAAAGCTTTATTTCCTTCCTCTACTAATTGAAATCCCATCATCTCATCACAAAGCAAGCTGAGGGCTTCTCAGTGCTGCCAACATACAATAAATGACAGGCTCAGTAGGGAGATGTTTCTGTCATTGAAACTGAAATTAGAAAAGAGCATGCATGTCATTCTATGTCTCTAGAGGGCTGAATACTTGCAATATTCATTGGCCTACTGGATCTGGGCAATGGACTGAAGAAGTGCTTTTCCCAGTGTTTATATTGAGAAAATAAAGAGCAAAATAGTATTTCTGGTGAATAATACACCTAGTAAAGTCTGTTCTTAGATTTTTTCTGAGTAAAATAATTACCTTATTGGTTTTGTATTATATTTTTCTAATTATATAGATATTTCCTGTTATATACTAATTATCTATAGTATATGTTGATTATATGTAAGTATACATATGAAACAATTATATATATTTCTAATATATATATTTTGTATTATATTTTTCTAGTTTCTCAATATTTGGGGTTTAATGTAAATCATTCATTCAGCACTTGTATACATAAGAAAATACAAGATACTGCTACTTGGCCATTTCAGAGTGCAAATTTATTCATATTTCTTTATATTAGACTCTAGAAAAATGGCTTCTGTTGACAAAAAATTCTCTCTGCTGCTTTCATTTGTGTCTGACAATTAGGAGTACCAGATATTAAGTGTAGATCGGAGGCTATACTTTTTCTAGAAGCATGCAAGAGGAAATTGAATTGATCAAACCTTGAAAAATTAACTGTGCTAATGTAGCATATCTAGAATCTGAAAAAAGTTGGGTTGTTATCTATTCTGAAAGTCTGTAGATTTCTTCTTAATTCATTCATAAAATATTTTCCTGAGATGCATCTAGACGTAAGTTACTCCTATATACTGCTCAGAAATATGACAGATCATTCAAATGTAATGATTTGAAAAAGTTCTACCAACTTTCAAGTTTGTAGAAGAACCTAATTCAGGTTTCATTTGCTCTTCCTCCAACTGAAATTGAAACGTAATGATGTAGAAACTCTCAGTATCCTTGTTTTATCATGGTATGCTTCGCTGCTTCCCTTATACATTGAAGATTTAAAAGTAATTTGCATGGCTCTAGCAAGTTATCTGCCAATATGCAAATAGGATAGATGATTTAATACTTGCATGACATTTATCTTCAGCTAGTAATTTTATATCAGGTAATTTGTATCCCTTGCTCTTATCCTTACTGGCAAGAAAACAAATTGTACGATGAAGGAAAAATGTCAAGCTCACACCCACTGTTTTCAGCCAGAGTGACACTCAGTGCAAAGTAGGGTTAGCAGTCTGTACACAATGCATTTTGCTGGGGGTAGGGGGGCGGTATTGAAAATGAATATATAAATAAGTCTTCTAGTGAGGAAATTCAGCAGTGTAAGTGTTTAGAATTCAACACACATTCTCTGAAGTCAGGTGAGAAAAATGTACACATAGTAAATGAGTGCAATGAACTGAGGAGTACTGTAAAAGTGGTTTGGTTGATTATAACTTTTGAGGAATGTCCAGAAACAGAAAGGCTAATCTTTTATATTCTGCATAACTGAACAGTCAATGAAGATGCCTTCTCTTACTGCACTTCTTTATGTGCAGCAGCCTGTATTTCGGCATACTGATTGATGGATGCCAGTGGGAAGAATGGGATGCCTTTCCACTCATGCTGGGATATAGGTAAAGCTGGGTCATATCCAGAAGATGTGATTTCAGTTTCAGGGACAAAGCAGGAAAATTGTACCAGTATTTCTCAATGTAAAATAATTTTTATTGTAATATATAATAAAATATAAAGTATCATAACATTATTTTAATGGGAAGAGTGTGGCAGTGTGCTCTCCATTTCCCCCCAGTCCCAGCTCTAGTTTGGGCCATGGCCACCACAGCCATCACAACTTCAGTTGTGGTAAGTTGCACCTGGACTTCGGGGGATGGCTGGCAACATAGCCAAAACGCTGTCTGGAGTGGGGACCTAGATATTTTGTTCCCATGAGAATATGACTATAGGTCAATTATCTTTCTCTATCTTTATGCTCTCCTGTATGGCAGCGGGCTGCATGCCAGGATCTCCCCTTTTGTGAGGATGCTCGCTTAAGGTTCTACTCCGCAAAGTTGAGAGATTCCTTGCTGCAACAGATTGTCAGTAAGTGTGTAATAGCATGCTAAACTTTGAAATCTTAGCTAAGTAGTGTAAAGGGTTGATTGCACATATATAATTGTTTAGACATAAACCGTTAACCAAGTGTGGTACTAGGACTGGATCAGGCCGCACCCAGACTCCTCGCTGAGAAGGAGTTTAGAAAACAAGGGTATCCTTTCTGAATCTCGTGACTCAATGGGAGAGTCTCCCTGACAGCCTGTCTGACCCTGTCCTCTATGCAGTAAATAATAGACTGTACCTTGACATCGAATCTCGTAAAACACTGTCACATTTACTACTGATTTTTGTTAAATCACTGTTTCATCTTAATAAATATTTCACTACTTCTCTCTTACAAGTGAAGTTAATTACTCCACCCGTGACATAGAGAAGTAGAAGGAGGGAAGAGTGAATAGGACCAACAGTATTTTTTTTTAGTTTGTGTGTGGAGAAAACTGAGAGGGGATCTTTTTAATGCTTATAAATATCTGAAGAGCTGGTGACAAGATAATGGCATCAGGCTCTTCTCAGTGGTGCCTGGTGACAGGACAAGGGGCAACAGATACCAGCTGGAGCAAGGGAAGTCTCAACATGAGGAAAAACTTCTTTACTTTGGGGGTGACAGAGCACTGGAACAGGCTGCATAGAGGGGTTGTGCAGTCTCTTTCTCTGGAGATATTCAAAACCCACCTGGATTTGTTCCTGTCCAACCTGCTTTAGGTGAACCTGCTTTGACATGGGGGTTGGACTAGATGATCGCTGAAGGTCCCTTACAGCCCCTACGATTCTCTGTTTCTGTGTGTTTCTGTATACATAAGTAGTTATATATACATATGTTTATACTGATATGCATACACTGACATACTTCCATGAATTGCTAATTAATAGCAATATCTAATAGAATGGCACTTACTAGTTTTATTGACCTGGCACTTGTTACTGGTCATAGCTTCTATATAGCCGTATGAAGACACAATGTTGAAGGGAGCAAATGTTCATTAGTTGCTGCTTTTACTTTGGAGAGCTAATTTTGTCAACCATTGATGAAGACTAGGGTACAGAAGATTTAATTTCATGTAGCTATTCCATTTATGTAACATAGATACTGGATTTAAAGCAAATGTGTATTAGCATTTGCTATGTTATAACTTACATATAAATTTGATGAAGAAGACAAAAAAATCCCCCCAAAATGAGGGATTGTTATTACATTTCATTATCAAGTATGTTTAGTGGTATACATTTGTTTGAACCCACAGTAAAGGTGTAGAGAAACACTCACTGTGTCTGTGCAGGTTGAAGAAAGCTATGATGTGAAGGTGGAGCTGCACAGCTGTATAGTTACAGCCACAGCCTTAACTGGTCCCAGTGGTGGAAACAAGGCAAAGGAGTAAATAACTTTTATACATCCCTAATGGCAAATTTTTATTGGAGTATATTCTCAGATCAAGTGTTGAGGTATTTGTAGTTGGCACCTTCTGGAAAAAAAATCTGCCTTTTTTTTTCTGCACCATCTTTTTCAGGTAGCATATGTTGCAGTTTGTCTGATTTCTGTGAGTATGAAGTCATGAAAGTAACTTGCTTCTCTATGCCAAATGTATTTTGAATAAATCCAGTCATAAGCATAAGGTCCTGCTGTTAAGAATCTTCTGCTTTGATATGAGGCAGAAAATCACAATAAAGGAAGTTCAGGGTAAGAAAAGGAAAGAGAGAGAAATATTACTTAATATAAGCCAACTATGTAGCATATTACAACCGATAGGCACTATGGTAAGGAAGCTGTGTTATTTCTGCTGACTGTGCTTGTAAGAGGAGGCATGGAAGGACACACAGGAAAAGGAAAAGAAGATGAATGGAAATAATAAACACTAGCCAGACAGTTGTTTTCTTGTATATGGCCTTTCTTACAATTTCTAATGAACACAATAAAGCTCCAAAACATAACTGTGCATGAAAGTGTGTTGAAATGTTTGACTGGCAGTTTAGTACCAAGTATTTTGAGATCAACATAACCATAAGACACTTTCAAAAATCAGCTAGAGGAAATCACTTTTCTTTTTAGGGCACTAGGTATCTATTTAGAATCACAGAATCATTATGGTTGGAAAGGACCTCTGAGATCACCGAGTCCAACTATATACACACAATCCCCCCTCCCTACAATCTCAGCCACTAGAGCATGCCCTGAAGTGCAGCATCGACACATTTCTTAAATACCTCCAGGGATGGTGACCCAACCACCTTCCTGGGAAGGCTGTTCCAGTACCTGACCACCCTTTGAGTGAAGTAATTCCTCCTAATATCTAATCTAAACCTTCCATGCCGCAACTTCAGACCATTTCCTCTGGTCCTGTCGTTATTCCCCTGGGAGAAGAGGCAAGCACTCACTTCTCTACAATCTCCTTTCAGGTTGTTGTAGAGGGCAATGAGGTCTCCCCTCAGCCTCCTCTTCTCCAAACTAAACATGCCCAGTTCCCTCAGCTTTTCCTCATATGACTTGTTCTCCAGACCCTTCACTAGCTTGGTAGCTCTCCTCTGGACATGGTCCAGCATTTCAATGTCCTTGTAGTGAGGGGCCCAGAACTGAACACAGTACACAAGGTGAGGCCTCACCAGTGCCAAGTACAGAGGCACGATCATTTCCCTAGTGCTGCTGGCCATGCTATTCCTGATACAAGCCAGGATACTCTTGGCCTTCTTGGCCACCTGGGCACACTGATGGCTCGTGTTAAGCCAGCTGTCCACCAGCACCCCCTGGTCCTTTTCTGCTTTCCACAGACTGCCAAGCCTGTGGCAGTATCGTAAAAGGCCACCAAATTTGTCAGGCACAATTTGTCCTTGGTGAAGCCATGTTGGCTGTCTCAAATCACCTCCTTATTTTCCATGTGCCTTAGCAGAGATTCCAGGAGGATCTCCTCCATGATCTCACCAGGGTCTTCTTTTTTTTTCTTTTTTGAATATCAGGGTTATGTTCCCCTTTTTCCAGTCAGTGGGAACTTCACCAGATTGCCACAATTTCTCAAATATGATGGAAAGTGACTTAGCAACTTTGTCCACCAGATCCCTCAGGAGCCTTTCTACCCTCAAGCAAATCAACACTCCAAACTAGTTTGGTGTCATCTGCAAACTTACTGAGGGTGCACTCAATCCCCTCATGCAGATCATCAATAAAGATATTAAATAAAAATAATAAAATAAATAATAAAAATAATAAATAAATTCTCTCCTTGATCTTTCCTGGTACCAAGGTCAGGCTGACAGGCCTGTAGTTCCCCGGATCCTCCTTCCAGCCCTTCTTGTAGATGGACATCATGTTATCCACCATCCAGTCATCTGGTACTTCCCCTGTTGGCTAGGATTGTTGGTAAATGATTGAGAGAGGCATGGTGAGCTCTCCCACTAGCTCCCTGAGTACTCTTAGGTGAATCCCATGCGGCCCCATAGATTTATGCGGGTCTAGGTGCACAAGCAGATCATTAACTACTTCCTCCTGGATTATAGGGGGGGTTATTCTGCTCTCCATCCTTATCTTCCAGCTCAGGAGACTGAACTCCCTGGGGGTAGCTGGTCTGACTATTAAAGATGGAAGCGAAGAAGGCATTAAGTATCTCAGCCTTCTCCTTGGTTGCAATGTTCACCCCTGCATCCAATAAGGGATGGAGATTGTCCCTGGCTCTTTTTTTTATTGTTGATATATTTACAAAACATTTTTTTGTTGTCCCTTATGTCAGTGGCCAAGTTGAGCTCCAGCTGGGCTTTTGCCTTCCTAACTTTTTCTCTGTATAACCTAATGAGATCTCTGTACTCCTCCTGAGTTGCCTATCCCTTCTTCCAAAGGTAGTAAACCCTTTTTTCCCTAAATCCCATCAGAAGCTTGTTCATTCAGGCGGCCATTTTCTCCACCCTTTAATCTTGCGACACATGGGGATAGCCTGCTCCTGAGCCTTTAAGATTTCCTTCTTGAAAAGCTTCCAGTCTTCCTGGACACCTTTGCCCTTCAGGACTATCTCCCAAGGGGGCTCTCTCAACCAGTGATCTGAACAGGCCACAGTCGTCCTTCTGGAAGTCCAAGGTGGAGGTTTTGCTAAGCCCCCTCCTTACATGACTAAGAATTGAAAACTTTACCAATTCATCATCACCCAAGCTGCTACCATCACGGCTTCCACTAGTCCTTCTCTATTCATGAACAGTAGGTCTAGCAAGGCACGTCCCCTGCTAGGCTCACCTACCTAACTAGTGTCAGGAAGTTCTCTTCCATACACTCGAGGAACCTCCTAGCCTGCCTGCCCTCTGCTGTGTTATATTTACAGCAGTTGTCCAGTAAGTTGAAGTCCCCAACCAGAACAAAGGCTGGTGATTGCAAGACTTCAGCCAGCCACTTATGGAATACTTCATCTTCCTCCAAATCCTGGTTGGGTGGTCTATAACAGATTCCCAGCACAAAATCTTCCTTATTTTCCTTCCCCTTCATCCTTACCCATAAACACTCAACTTTATCATCACTGGACTCAAGCTCTATACAACCAAAACACACCCTAACATACAGAGCCACATCTCTGCCTCTCCTTCCTTGCCTATCCCTTCTAAAGAGCTTATAGCCATTCATTGCATCATTCTGGTTGTGACAGTCCACCAACCATGTTTCTGTGATGGCAGCTACATCGTAGCTGTCCTGCTGCACAATGGCTTCCAGCTCATCCTGTTTGTTGCCCATGCTATGTGCATTAGTGTAGATGCACTTAAGTTGGGCTACAAATTTCATCCCCATCCTTGGCCCTTTACCCCTTGGCTCATTACTGGTGGGCCTGGTTTTATCCCCTTCCCATTTATACTGAAGTTGATGATAGCAGTTGACACCACTGTGTCTGCTGAAGATATATATAAGGATTCACATCCTATAAATGTGTCTGTGACTCAATACATTAAAAGAGTAATTGAGATTGACTGTTCATTCAACTGAGTCATAACAACCCTCAAAAAGCTATTTAGAACTAAGTTAAATTTATCTGCACTCTCATATCTCACGTAGAACAAGTTAAAGTGGTGCAAAGGGCCTGAGAAAAGTTTCTGTAGCTGATTATGAGAGTAAACTCATGAAAACAGTGGAGTGAACAGCAGTAAGATAGGCACATAAATAGTCCTCAGATTTAATTTACTTTTACTGATATTGTGATACTAGAAATAGGAATTCTATACTATGGATGCTGCACACAAAGTAAGGGTCTAAATGAACACCATACGGCCTTTGTGGTTTTTTGTTTTTTTTTTTTTTAAAGTCCTTTTCCCATTCAGGAAATCTTGATTTAATTGCCTACTAAGTAGCATTGCAAAAGTACATATTAAAAACCAAAACAACCACCAACAAAAAAACCCACAGCAAAAACAAGTGGATGTGTTGGAATGAACCAGGTGCAGTGCACAGGGATTAGCTTTATTTCTTATTGCAGTACATGCCCTTTATGTTCTTCATTTTATCATGATGAAATTTAGCATTTGGTTGTGGAAGACAAATCCAGTGGGTTTTACTATAAGCCTTATTAGCTATAGATTTTTATTTATTAAAAAAGTCATCTTTATAGTATGGTCTTGTAGAGAGTGTCTTGGAAGGTTTCTACTGACTCATTTGTTAAAAGAATTTTTGAAAAAGAAAACATAAAAATATTTAAAGAAAATGTTTAGAAAACACTATTTGAAATGAGCTGAAGTAATGTTCAGCCTTTCTACAGAAGAAATAGCAGATTTGATATGATTGGTGCCATGTTAATAAAAGTTGATTACAGAATATCAGTGTGACAACTACAGCAATTACACAAGATAAACAATTGCAACATAATTTGATCCAAACACCTTGACAAGATATTGTTTTAAGAAGCACTTCTTGTACATATTCTACCTCCTCCCAGCACAGTAAGGAAAATATGATAGCTGAAATAGATAAATCTTCCTTCAAAGTAACCTGCTAGACTTTCCTGCTGTCTTGGTTTGCGGTGTTTGAAAACAGCCAAAAAAGTCTTCCTATAATTCACTTACTAGCTTTCATGAAATTTTGCTTTCTGCCAAGAAATTAACATTCTTCTCATTTGTCACTTGTATACTAGAAAAATTATACAAAAAATGCTTTACTTGTTTTACCCCTTAGCTATGCACTCAGCACATTGCTGGCCTTCCAGAGAAACCCAGAATATTATCTTCAAATCAAGTTATACATAATTTACATTCATAATGATTTTTCCTGTTTCATTATTCTTTTCTTATTCCCTTGCTTCAACGTCCTTCTGGTGAATACAACTTGAGGTGCTCTAGAGCAATTATATGGTGCTCCAGTCCTGCCTGTTCTTGTTCTGTGGAATCAAAGTTCAGTGTGAAACACACCTGCTTGCATGCAGTCAACTGCATAAATACAAGGTAGTTTTCTGTCTTCTCAACCCTACAGGATATCTCATGATTTTAGGAAAATACTAACTTGATGACAGATGTACACTTAAGATTTAAATTCTTCCTGTTCCTCAGGAATGATGGCACGAAAAAAAAGGAAAAAAAAAAAAAGAAACAACTGTAATATTTGGCTCTGCTCAGGACATAAACCAGTAAATCTACGTTTATCTTTGTCTAGCTCTGAGGACCTCTTAAAATGTATTTCTCTTTCTTGCAGCAGGGACATTAATGTACCCAAGAAATACATTTTGACTTCAGAAACCACAAAAATGAAAAGAGTAAGGATGTATTAAAAAAAAAACCACCATACTTCAGTCTAATTCAGATAAACCACATTTTAAAATAATTTACATATTACTCTGATTTACCCTAGCTGAATAAACTGATCTTTAATTCTTGATTGAAGTCTTGATTTTATTTTAGATTTTTAATGTCAAATAAAAAGTATCTAACATATTACATGAATGAATATTAAATAAAACCACTTAATTGCTACTGGATTCCCACCAACAAACTGCTGTTGATGCTGATGTAACAAAAATACCCAAAACAATCAACTACATCCCCAAATCCAATTTTTTGAATTATCATTTCTAGTTTCTCTCTGTAATTTATAGTTGTACCCATAATGTCACCCTTATCCCTCAAATTTCTTTAAGTTTGTCCTTCATAATAAAAATATTTGTCGATTTTCCATCTTCTTCTATGCTCCATCGTGTTCTGAACTTTTCTTTGATGGACACAAGCCTTTGGGGCTTTCCTAATGGCAATATACTTTTCTTCTTTTCTGACTAAGTTTCCTCTTCAACACAGAAATTATGTAGAGATTTATTGAAAATATACTATGGAATTAACCCCACCGAAATCTTAATTATACTAGGAATGTTTTAATCTTAAATACTATGCCTTGCTCCAGACTAAAATTTAGTTCAGAATGGAACTAAAGTGCATCATAAGTTTAGCAGTGTTAGGCTGCTTTATCTTTTTAGATGTTACAAATAGAGTATAGCAGGAAAATAATGTTTTACAATAAACTTTGTAAAATGCAAAAAATTAAGGCAACACTTTATCTTTTCCCCTAATAGGGCACATTCAAGTCACCTTATTTCTCACTGGCGCTTTTAATTTTGAAATACATTGAAGATCCCTTACAAAGTGCAAAAATAAGAATCTGTCACTTTCATATGATCCATCCTGCTTTGCTTGAAAGATCACTATATTGGAAAATATGATGTGTATGGCTGCAACACACATGTAGATCTTCTGGTAGAAGGTTTACCAAAATAAAACAATCTGGTTGTCATTAAAGAAGTGGGAGTTTTTGTTTTGTTTTGTTGGGGTTTTTGTTTGTTTCTTTGTTTCTTTGTTTTTCTTTTTGTTTTATTTTTTCCATAACTTGAACAGAGTACTAATGAATATTTTGAAAACAATTTCATTCACTTAACTTACACTTAATTTCATTTTATTGCTTTTAGTTAGATTCCCAAATAGGACTGCTAAAGTCATGCTTTAAAGCAGAAGTGATTTAATTTTACATTTTTTATGGTTCTGAGTGCATTGTTATATAATTGAATAAAATAATATAATTTTTTATATTAATGTTTCAAAAACGTAGAAAACTAAAGTTTCTCTAAAGGTGTTTCTTGGTGTCATCTTTGAGCAGGAAATATTTGTACACACTAAAATCTTGAAACTTTTATCTTTGCTTTTCATTATCTAATGGAAAGTACATAGCCTTTGCTTCCTGCGTGAATATTCACTTCATGGCATACTATTGGGGAAACTGTTTGTCTTATGAAATACTGTGAGATCAATCTTTGATTAAGTTCCTGTGCATTCTATTTCCATGATTTATTAAAAGCATTAGAGTTTGAACTAAAATAATGAGAGGTTGAGACTTGCAATATCAACCTTTAAGGCATAGAGCTCTTGTCAAGATCAGTGAGGCTTCTGATCAAGCTTTCTTACAGAAAGTAGCTTAACACATATAGATGATGCTAGAAATTTACACTTACTGCTTCTTAGGCCTAACATATATTCTACATTTTTTATCATGGCAGAACGCTGTGAATCAGTAGGTGGGAAGCAAAAGACTGAAAAGGCAGAGGGTCTGAACAGTATGACGGAGGATGAACATTTTTAATGTTATTAGAAACATAATCTTGCTTTCATTTGATAGGATATTTTAAAATGGTAAAAAATAGTAAAAGGTAATGATTTGAAAATAGACTTCAGAACAAAAAAACTCTTAAAAGAGATTAAATAAATGTATCACTTACATGTATCCTTTCTAGTATTTCTTTATCAGTCACATTTTGAAGAAAAGCTATTGATATGCAAGTTCCTCTTTTACTACAATGTGTGAAGTAATTGCTGGGCATGTTCATACCATGTCAGTTACTCTGCTGCTAAAATCAGCAGAACTGTTTTCGTAGAGATTAAAGAGAACTTGTAATGTAACCTTGTCTGCTCATGAGAAGTTTCTTTCATGTTACATTGTGACTGCAGTACAAAGTGTATTGGCTGATGCTGTCAGAGGGAAGACAGGAAAAGAAGTCATTATGAGTTTGAACCATGAGTTCTAGTGGAAAGTACCATGCCCATAGACTGCCTGGAAATGTAGGTCCTTAAAAGCTCCAAGTAACCTCAAAAGAGCGTGTAATCCTCTCCTATGTTCAAAGTAATTAAGAAGGACAGTGACAAAAGGATTTTGTGATAGGCTGTTGACACATAAATCTTCAGAGAATAACAATTTCAATGAACCGTTTTTCTCTCATGAGAAGATATAATTCTGATGTATTTTTCTTTGGGTATTATAAACACCAAAAGGTGGTTTTGTAAGACAAAGATATACATATTCATGAATAAAAATTTTGAAAAGTCTGCAATGAAATATGGACTTTCACACTTTTCTTATTATCCTAACCATGATTTGAGAGCAGTGTAAATGGACTGTCTCTTCCATATGGAGAATATCTAAAGTAATAAATTCTGGTCTAAAACAAGTTTATCTACTCCTGTATCATAAAGCCATGGAATAGGAAGAGAAAAATAGTCTGACCACATTAAAGACAATGCCTGTGGATCCTGTTTGAAGGTGTTACCACATGTCTTGATTCAGTGATACATGATAATTTCTAAAGTGATGATTGTGAATTTGTATTTCCAGGTTTGTAGACTATGTTTTAAAAATTCTGCACTATAAATAAAGTTTTAACTAAGATGAATTAATTTACTTCCATCTTGTGCATTCTGCAGAAAGCAGGGTGATAGTCTAAAGTAAGCATGTGTATCCTCAAGGTGTAAGTAGACAGAGTCCATGGGGATATGAATATGAAGAAAAAATTTATTATCTACATGTTTCAGAATCATAGTACCTGAGCTAGATATCTAAGTACCAGGGCTATTTGGATACTCTGTGATCTTCTGAGCCGTGTCTTTAAAAATGATGGTGGAATATTTGACACAGGTTGGGAAGAAATCTCACATTCTGCGGTGTAGTAGGGCTGAAAAATGGGAGACAACTTTGGATCAGTCAAGCTGTGTGTAGATTTGGTTGGCTTTTGTTTCTCATGAACAAAAATTTACATGGTAGACCAAGCAAGTGATATAACCACAAATTGATTAAATAAGCTATTCCACAATAATTTAAATTCTGTAATATTGAATCAGACTCTGATAAAGAATAACTAGAATTAAAATATGCATTTGAAATGGAAATGATAACATTCTCTAGAAGAAATAAAGGTAATATGAAAAAATATTTATTAGATAAACACTTCTCCTTTAATGGTATTTCTCTGTTTGCAGAGGTCTCTAGAAGGAATAAAGATCATGGCTGATGGTTTCTATGCAACCATGACCTTTAATATAACAATCCTACTATTCTGGATATAATTTTATTAATATTAAGGTGTTTCTGTGAAGAGATGTGGAGTGCATCTGTTGAGCTAGATTGGCACAATGTCACTTTACTGCTTTCAATATTAGAACTAGTTCATATCCTTCTGCATGTAGCTCTGCACTGTGTAATGCACACATGCATGAATACTGCATGTGTTATATTCAATGAGTTTAGATAATGAGTCTTATTGGAGGTTGAAAATGTATGAATAAACATAATCAAATATTTCACACTGCATAGTCATTTTTAAAGAATAATGTTTTACTATCTAAAGAAGTACCATCACAACATTTAATTCAAAGATAAAATTAAGGAGAGACTTTTGGTTAATTACTTGTTTTGTACGAAATATTTAACTGACTTTAAGGAATATATTTATGTGTGTATATATAGCTATGTATCTGTCTATACATATATATATGCAACTATATCTTGGAAATATAAAGGTAAGATTCCACTTCAACATGAAAAAGAGGAATTATAGAATCATAGAATCAGGAAGACTACTCATTTCATAGCATGAAATGATAAGATCTATAAAATTACTTTAGGTATGACTCATGCAACCGACAGGTTTGCATCCTTCCTTCTTTGTTCTGTTTTTACCAAGTTTGGAAGCTGTTTTACTTTTAGATTAAAAAGTTTTCTGAGAGCTCTGGTTTTTGGACAAAGAATACTGTAAACTTTGAAACCAAGACCATTGGTACAATAGCCACAGGACCATAACCTCCCATTTTCCTTTCATCCTATTTTTTCTATATAAGATATTCAGTTTTTTTTTTAAAAAAAATTTGTTATAATAGATTTGTAAATGAGGTATTACGGCATGACATTGGAATTATTATTTTGACATCAGGTTTTGTTACATAGACTATAACTTTAACATTCTAACTCAATGTTTCATTCCTCTCTTACCTCGTCAGTGTAATTACTTTCTTCCCATTAAAAAATGCTGTAAGAGTGTTGGATAAATAGTGTGAGTCTGCTCCATTATTCTTGTGCAGACAAGTAATACTTTCATCTGTGAAGAGTCTCTTGGAATGGATTGAGGCATTACTTAAGACTATTACAGTTATATGAATCATTACTTTTAGAGTAATTCTAGAAGCAGATATCCATTTAAGCTCTAGTTCTGTAAACAGGATCACATAATGTAAGGCGTTCGAAGGGTACTCTGGAGATCATCTAGTCCAACACCCCTGCCAAAGCAGGTCTTCCTAGAGCAAGTTGCACAGGATGGCATTCAAGCAGGTTTTGAATGTCTCCAGAGATGGAGACTCCACCACTTTTCTGGTCAGCCTGTTCCTGTGCTCTGCCACCCTCAAAGTAAAGAAGTTCCTCCTCATGTTTAGATTGAACTCACTATGCTCAAGTTTGTGCCCATTACCTCTTGTGCTGTCACTGGGCAACACTGTAAAAAGACCGGCCCCGTCCTCTTGATACCCACCCTTTAAGTATTTATAAGCATTGATCAGATCCCCCCTCAGTCTTCTCTTCTCCAGGCTAAAAAGACCCAAGTCCCTCAGCCTCTCCTCATCAGAGAGATGTTCTAGTCCCCTAATCATCTTTCTAGCCCTCTGTTGTACCCTCTCCAGCAGGGTCTTTCTTGAACTGGGGAGCCCAGAACTGGACACGGTACTCCAGATGGGGCCTCATCAGGGCAGAGTAGAGGGGGAGGATAACCTCCCTTGACCTGCTGGCCCACATTCTTCTTGATGCACCCCAGGATGCCTTTTGCCTTCTTGGCCACAAGGGCACATTGCTGACTCATGGTAATCCTGTTGTCCACCAGGACTTCTACGTCTTTTTCCTCAGAGGTGCTCTTCAGCAGGTCAGCCCCCAACTTGTACCGGTGCATGGGGTTGTTCCTCCCCAGGTGCAACACGCTACACTTGCCCTTGTTGAACTTCATTAGGTTACTCTCCACATAACTCTCCAGCCTGTCCAAATCTCACTGTATGGTGACACAGCCTTCTGGTGTGTCAGCCACCCTTCCCAGTTTTGTATCATCAGCAAAATTGTTCAGGATACATTCCATCTCTTCATCCAAGTCATTGATGAATGAGATGACACCCAGAATGAGCCGTTCCATCATCTTTCCAGGGATGGAAGCAAGGCTGACCAGACTGTAGTTTCCTGGATGACTGGGATGACATTGGTTTTTCTCCAGTCCTTAGGCACCTCGCCTGTTCTCCAGGACCTTTCAAAAATGATGGAGAGCGGCCCAGCAATGACTTCTGCTAGCTCCCTCAGCTCTTTCGAGTGCATTCAATCAGGACCCAGGGACATGTGGATATCCAGTTTACTTAACTGTTCCCTAGCTTGGTGTTCCTGCACCAAGTGGAAGTCTTCCTTCATCCAGACTTTCTCTGTTTCTTCCAAAGTCTGCAGCTCCTGAGAGCTGGCCTGGGGAGTAAAGACTGAAGCAAAGAAGGCATTTGGCAACTCCGCCTTCTCTGCATCCTCTGTCAATATGGCACCTGTCTCATTCAACAGCATTTTGTCTAGTTTTCTTTTTGCCTCCTATATACTTGAAAAAAACCCTTCCTGTTGACTTTGACATGCCTTGCCCATTTTAATTCCAAGGAGGCCTTGGCTTTCCTCATTTCATCCCTGCATGCTCTAACCACAATCTTGTAATCTTCCCAAGTGGTCAGTCCCTTCTTCCACTCACTATAAACTTCCTTCTTCCACTTGAGCTTTTTCAGAAGTTCCCTGCTTAACCATGCAGGTCTCCTGCTTCTGTTGCCTGACCTTTTGCTCTTGGGGATGCACCAATCCTGAGCTTGGAGAAAGCGATATTTTAATGTCGTCCAGCTCTCTTGAGCCCCCTACCTTACAGAGCCCTAACCCACAGGATTTCTCCTAGCAGTTTCTTGAAGAGGTCAAAGTTGGCCCTCCTGAAATCCAAGGTTTCAGTCCTACTTGTTTTGCGCACACTGCCCACAGTCCTGAACTCTATCTTTTCATGATCACTGCAGCCAAGGCTGCCCCCAACCATAATAACCTCCAGCAATCTCTCTTTTTTTGTCAGTACTAGGTCCAGTAGTACACCTCTCCTTGTTGGGTCCTCCACCACCTCAGTTACTACACTGGAGGAACCGCCTGGACTATACATACCTGGCTGTGTAGCCTTCCCAGCAGATATCAGGGTGATTAAAGTTCCCCATGAGAACCAAGGCCTGTGACTGCAAGGATACCTTGAGCTGACTGTAAAAGGCCTCATCCACTTCCCCATCCTGATTACGTGGCCTGTAATAAACACCCACAACAGAGTCCCCCATATTGGCCTGCCCATTAATCCTCACCCGCAAGCTCTTGACTCTCTCTTCATCTGACCCCAGGGAGGGCTTTAGGGACATCTCCTCACTCTCTATCCATTTCTTAACATAGAGGGCAACACCTCTGCCCCTCTTTCCTTGACTGTCCCTTCTGAGCAGTTTGTAGCCCTCAATAACCACACTCCAGTCACAGTATTCATCCCACTGGGTTATATTAATGGCCACTATATCATAGCTTTCCACAAGCATGGTAGCTTCCAGCTCCTCCTGTTTGTTGCCCGTGCTGTGTGCATTAGTGAAAAGGCACTTCAGCTGGGCTGTTGTCTGTGCCACCTTCTTAGGGGAACACCCCTTGAGGTGTCTCTCACAGATATTTTTCTGTTGACTTCAGCTACCTCAGGAACTGCTAGCTCATCTCCATAAGACTTTGACTACAGTGCAGTGTCACCAGCCTGCCTCAGGGCCACATGCTGAAGACCCTTACCAGCACCACATTCCTCTATCCCTGATGTGATACTCCACAGTTTGTCACAGACAATTCTGACATTATTATTACCCTACTCCTTCACATCTAGTTTAAAGCCCTGTCAATCAGCCCCGCAATCTCTTGGACGAGAACCTTCTTCCCCCTTTAGGAGAGGTGTCTCCCATTTGATGTCAACAAGCCTGGTGCCGTATAGGCCATTCCATTGTCAAAAAAACCAAAGTTACAGCGGTGACATCAGCCAGGGAGCCATGTGTTAATTGACTGGATCTGTCTGTTCCTCCCAGCGTCATTGCCTGCAACTGAACTACCTTGTGAATTAATATGTATTTTGCAAAATTCAAATACACTTAGCATTGAAACTGTAGCTGTCCCATGGTTTGAAAGGTACACGTATGAGTTTAGAAAGATAAAATAAGGTTTTTAACAAACATGGGCAGAAATACAGCTCACCGTCAAAATCAGTGTTATTTCTATAGCACTCTTCACTTTATGTGATAAAAAATCTGCTTTTTAAACGAATAAGCAAAAGATAAACCAGTAGGATTTAAGTATGTCCAAATAGAAACTTTTCAATTAGTTTTTAATGAAATTTCATTTCTTCTCAGTGAATAGAAAATTATGGTTGGTGCTGTCTTATTTTTCCTGCACAATTACCATGTTTTCTCTTCTGTAGCTGTGACAATGATTCAAATGTAAAGACTGCAGAAATTTGTGATATACAATATATGACTTTGTTCTAAGGGTTGTCTTCCTCTTCCTTTCATTCAGGCCATCAGCATACCTTTTTCCAGAGGACAACATTTGTGTCCAGTGTTCTTGTATTCCTAAACTTCAGTCTTTGCTGCCTGTTTCTCTTAACACCCATTAAAAATTTATTTATCAGCCCAGATAGTGTTTTACTGTAATTATTGTAAGGCAACACTTGATAAAGTACTTCTGTCAATAATAACCCAAATTTTTCTTTCAGAGTGAGTTTAAAATAAAATATACTTTGACACTATTTTTCAGTATCCCAGTTTTGCTTGCATGATGGATTGACAACTGCCACACAATAAAACAACTTTTAACTAGAGCTAAGTTACAACTGCTACCAAGCCCCTCAGGTTCAGATTTGCCTTCCTAGAGAGTATAACCTTTTCTCTTTTTCTTTATCTTTTCTTTCTGTCATCTCATCTCCCCACCCCAGGAGGCCATTTTGTAGACAACCATTTAGTTTGGGGAAAAAAATTCTTTGATTTCTAGAAACAATACCCATGGGCATGAGTTCTGAACCAGCATAGTCATATAGCAACTGCCTAGTTCCCTTCGCATCCTACAAGACTCCCAGAAGGTGTTCAGGCTTTTGTAAAAATACATTAATATGGTTAGAACAATTCTAACCTCAAGTTATAACCTAGGTTTAACCTATGGATTTTGAAATTTCATACATATCTATATCTACATCTGTATCTGTGTCTATCTCTATCTCTATCTCTATCTCTATCTCTATCTCTATCTCTATCTCTATCTCTATCTCTATCTCTATCTCTATCTCTCTCTATCATCTCTACCTCTATCTATCTCTCTATCTATCTATAATTTTATAAGGGCTTGTGTGTGGATAGTACTTTATGCAATAGGAAGTCTTAGCAGAAAAAAACACCTCAATTGACTTATTCAACTTGACCCTCACAAATTTTAAGCCCAGTATGCTCCTTTAGGGGATAAACTACCTGTCTGTGTTTCCTAGATAACTGCAGATAATCCAGTTTCCTTGCTTTGTGACAGGTCAGTGAATGTACTGCAGTTATTTAATATCACCCTAAATCAGAAGATAGTGATTTCACCGCAGATGAATTATAAGAGATTCAAATACTAGTAATGCTATTACATCAGCTGATTTACTGTTTCTAAGAAATTAAATAGAGCCTGCATTATGCACATGACCTTGAAGTACTGACAATTCCATCATAAACTCAAAACCCACTATAATTTTAATTTTTAAAAACCTATAATATTATATTATTATCTTATATGGATATCCCCCAAACAAGGAGTCTGACTTAACAGGGTGTTCATTTAAGTGTTTCACTGAATTTCACTGAATTTTTAGAGTTGGAAGGGACCATAGAGATCATCTAGTCCAACTCTCCTGCCAAAGCAGGACCACCCAGAGCATGTCAGATCATGCTACTCAGGACGGCATCCAGGCGGGTGTTGCACATATGGAGATGGCAGGTTTTAATTAGTAATCAGTAAAAACTTCTTATTAAGAAATACAAGACAAAAATATCAGACATGAAGCCGTGAGAGCATGTTCCTGAGGTTAATTTCATATTTTGTAGGCAAGAGATTCCTATAATCTGATTCATAAATTTGCCACTTGAATTTTGCTGGTTACGTGCCTGTGTGACCTGAAAGGGAACTAGTTCCACTTACCTTTTCCAGCTTCTTTAGATAAATTTCTTGAGTCAGTGTTGTTATTTAGGTTAAGTACTTTTTGCCCTCCCTTGTACTTTCCCTGTCTGTACCACTACTGAGTTTAGAGACACTGGTAATATTCCTCTTGAGCACATTCCACTAGGTAAAGCAGGCAGTGCTCCTGTAATCTTGTCACAGGCAATCCATGTTTTAAAATTCAAGATGCTAAGGGTTAAGTCATCTCTTTTGTGGAGGTAAGAGGCAAAGATCATTGAGATTCCCATTCTTTTAATGGAATTAGGCAGCTCTGCTTTGTCTGAAGTTTTGGGAAGAGTTAAGCTAATGTGACTCTTGAGGCCCCTGCCTTCAAACAGAGCAGAGTAAGCAGGCCAAAATCTTCATTGCATCATATAGTAACAAAGTATTCTAGAGGGATAGTGTAATGTTTCATTTCTAAATGACAATGGGGAAGGCTATTGTGTATAATTTGCCCAGTCTCTCAAATCTTTCTGCCCTTCATGTACAGCTGTTGGTAACCAGTCTTTCCCTTGCAAGGGGAAACTTTGGTAACCTTGTGCAGATACCATTTTGGATCACTCCCATTGAAACTGCCCAGAGCTCAGTCATTCAGCTGAATGTGTTTATGATTTCAGTCCTGCATTTGTAGATGATATTTTTTTTAATGAAAAAAAGAATTAAAAAAAATCCCCTTGTCAAAATTTAAACTCTACTTGTCTCCCAAACGTGGTCTACAGAAGTCTGGTGTGGTTCAGACCAAGGTACATAGTCTGACATTGGTTAATGGATTTAGATATGTTTTATAGTTCATTAAGGTCTGGGGTTGAGGGTAAATATATACTTGAGTGCTCATGATTCTGTGATCTGGAAAATTTTGCATTCTCAGATTAATACTGCTATGAAAGGTGAAACTATGGCTGCAGAAAAAGTGCATGAGCTTGTTCACACATGTTCAATGAAGTTATGGGTATATGATTATTAAGAGCTTAAGGAAATGTGGGACCTGATGTGCTTTAGAGCAAAGCTTGAGTGTGGTTACATTTTCTACAGAGGAAGACATGAATGGAGATTATAGGTTTTGTAGGGCAGTAATGTGTGAGGAATGCATCATCCAGGTGAGTCCTGGTGTACTGCAATCTGAACCCTTGCTGTGAAAGAACAAGGTTACTGTCGTTGCTCAACCTCTCATTGCACAGGGAGGCATCAGCAAATTTTCTGTTTGTGATGCAGAACCTAACCTTACTGTCCACAGTCTCATTTCTCAACTACGCTGACACGTTTTTCATGCATCATATGGAAGACAGTGTACCATAACTCTGGCAGAAAGATATGTTAGTTTTTTTCTCCTTAAACTTAGAATCTTAAACAATTGGTTCATTCTTCCTTCAACACTCTTAGTAGCTAAATATTATACCAGTTCTTTAGGAGCACACGTGAAACTTTTAAGAAGGTAACAGCACGTAAATTGCATTTTGGCTAACCTGCACAGATTTTGATCTGTCTTCTTGTGGTAGCATTTTTGGTGTTTCTTTCAGCATTATCCTTTAGATGGCATCTCATAGTCTCTTAAGAAATATACATTAGATTTTACTTTCTGTTCTGATTCATAAATACTGTTCATAGAATTTCTAAAATTGTTTTCAAAAAGTAATGTTTTGCATGTTACTTCTAAAGTTGCCTTTTTTAAGTTCACTTTCCTAAACCAGCATCATGGGATTTTGCATTGAACTTGAGCTGGCTATAAATATCAGCCTCAATTTTATACATAATCTTTGAAAACAGAGTTAAGAAAGTTTAAGTAACTTTGCAGTATCTTCTTGAGTACCTTTACCATTTTCTATAATGATGCAAAATGTTTCTTGGTCTTGAACTCTTAATGACAATTACAAAATTTGTAGCAGAAGTATGGAGTGCATTAGAACCAAATATCATAACTAGAGAACGAAATATTGCCAAGATAATGTTCTAGTTTTTACTTTCTCTCTCTTTCCATCTCAACCTATTCTAACCTTAGATGCATATGAAAGGAAAGTTCACATATGTCTCTAAGAACGGATACTTTAAATGCACCTGGGACGTGGCATACCCAGGCAGAAATGGTGGTTGGATGGAGAATGGCTGGAGAGCAGCCCTGAGGAGAAGGACTTGGGAGTGCTTGTGGATGAGAAGCTCAATATGTGCTGGCAGAACACACTGGCAGCCCAGAATGCCGGCCGCATCCTGGGCTGCATCAAAGGAAGCATGACCAGCAGGTCACAGGAGGTGATTCTACCCTTCTACTCTGCACTCATGAGACCCCACCTGGAGTACTGGGTGCAGCTCTGCAGTCCTCAACATAGAAAGGACACGGACCTGTTGGAACAGGTCCAGTGGAGGACCATGAAGATGATTAGAGGGATGGAGCACCTCTCCTATGAAGACAGGTTGAGAGAGCTGGGGTTGTTCAGCCTGGAGAAGAGAAGGCTCTGGGGAGACCTTATAGCAGCCTTCCAATATCGGAAGGGAGCCTACAGGAGAGCTGGCGAGGGACTCTTTGTCAGGAGGTGTAGTGACAGGACAAGGGCTAACAGTTTTAAACTGGAAGACGATAGATTTAGATTGGATGCCAGAAAGAAATTTTTTACTGTGAGGGTGGTGAGGCAGTGGAACAGGTTGCCCAGAGAAGTTATTGGTGCCCCATCCCTGGAAGTGTTTAAGAGCAGGCTGAATGGGGCTTTGAGCCACTTTGTTTATTGGGAGATGTCCCTGCCCATGGCAGGGGCGTTGGAACTTGACGATCTTTAAGGTCCCTTCCAACTCTAACCGTTCTATGAGTCTATGAAATACACTTAGTTCACTATGGTTGTAATGTCTCATAAAGGGGTTAATAACTGAACATGAATCATCAAGTTTCAAACAATATGTCATAAAGGGCAGAAATATATATATTCTAACAACCTAGGTACCCTGCAAAATGTAGATGATATCTATTTAAATATATGTTTCTTCATCCATGTGATTTATGGGAAAGAGTATATGTCAGGTTTTCAGCAAAAAAAGAGTAAATTTTGTTGCGTTTTATTTTGCTTTTTAAAGAGGATTTTAACCTTAGTTTTAGAGAAAATGCATATCAATTAACTTTAAAAGAACAAAGGGTATAAAAGTATTCTTGATAATCCATATACTCTGTATATTAAATATTGAAGTAACAGTAACCATGTACTGAAAGAAGTACTGTGTAAGCACTAATTCCAACACTAAATAGAAATCAGTTCTGTTGGAAAGGCTCATAACCAATCAAAAACTACAGGGAAAAGCTAAAAGGCCCCTACAAGATCATTTCTGAGATATATAAAGGGCAAATTATTTTGTACTGATATTTTAACCAAAATTCTTTTGAATTTAAAAAGCATGAGTAAACACATCAAAATGGAAAATCATGATAGAAATACATTATAAAATTTATAATACACATGGAGCAATGTAGCAATTAAGCAATTTATTTGGGGGTCCATTTGGGGCTCCATTTGGGGCTCCAACTGACATTTAGGTTATAGTTTTTTTCCTACTAACTGTAATTCAAGAAAAACTGTGCAAGTGAAATATGAATGTAGTACATTATATGCACTGATTAACTGTAGACATCTCTGGTTTCATTTAAGAAAAATGAAAATAAAATTCAGCTATATTAGATTTTAATTTGTGACTTCCCAATGGCACAGAGACACTCTAATTCCCTGTAGATGCTGAGTTCCCATGATAAAATAAACATCTCAAAAAATTATTGCTGCAAGTGTATTAATTCTCCTGATTTACTTGTCTTAGCAAGAGCTGACATAACATATGTTCATCCTGACCCTTGGAGTCTTTAACTCAACGCTTTTTATGAGATTTATCCATGAGCCTTATTTGCAAGTATACCATCGCGGTAGGGTGCCTGGGCCTGGAGACTCTTTCACCCTCAAAGACAAACACAGGGAATAGCTTTTTCTCAAGTTGGTTGTTTACTGCAACATAAGCACAGCAAATAAATGCAAAATGGAACATGATATCCACGAATATCCATTTGATCTACAAGTTAGAGTACTACTACTTACTGGAGCTGGATGCGTCATGATGCAGCTGAATGAACCAGCTTCAGATCAGTAAAATGGAAACTCATTAACACCTCATTCAGTCAAGGTAACATCTTAACAACATGGCTACTATAACTAAAGTAACACTAAAAATAATACTACATATGCGTTTTTTTATTAATGTCTTTACTGTGCAGATAGACTGGCTCTTTCAATGTATCCCCAGGTGCTTGTATCCCTGATTTTCAGCCCATTGACAAGCCTGTTATTTCTATTTTTTTCTTTAATTTGCTCTTAGAACATTTTTAATATCGCTGTTTGCTTTGTGTATTTTGTAGGTATTCAATATCAGAGTCATCTGGACCAACTCATGGACAGTACTGTTAGTTAAGCTGATCTTTTGATTGTTTTTCACTCCTCGGTTTTAGTCTCTGTGGCCCAGGACCTTTCTCCCAGATTTTATTCTTGTTCAGGATACTACAATTAGCATGACTTCTTTGAGATTAGTATCATTCTCCATTTTTTTCATGTTGTTTATAAGGGAAAAACTCTACAGGGCTTTATTTTCCCCCTCGAGTGTTTGCACAGAACTCCCATTATTGTTAATGGAAGTTTCATGTGCCCATGAAATTGTAGAATGAGCTCAAAAAGAAGAGAACTATAATTGGTCTACCTTTTGGCAACACAGAAGAATTTAGTTCATTATCTCTAAACTAAACTTAATCAGTGCTGTCATGTCTGTAGGCTAACTTTAAATATCTTCACTGATAGTAATTCTACTGTCTGTGTTGGCAATTTTCTTCGGTGTTTGTGGGAAAAGGGAGGAACAGTAATAAGCTCTTCAAAATAAGAATTTTGACTTCGGGAGGTCTGTGAATGTGTCATATGTAATAAGCCATGTATAAGTTCTTAGTGATCCTAACAAAAAAAAATTGGGATCCTACAACCACTTGGTGATGCATAGAGTTGATATGGACGCTAAATGTTCTGTCAGCCTGCTTGAATATGAGTGTTTCCATTCTTAGTTCTCATTCAGTTTTCTGAAATAATTGTCTTTGCTGCAAATTTATACATATAAAAAATTGTATATGTTGCAAATGGTGAGCAATGAATATTCTGAACGCTGTCTTTAACATGTATAATACACTAGTGCTCTCTACTTGGAGTATTCCACACTGACACCAGTGGGGTAGGCATAACAGAAATGAAAACATGAAACAGACTCCTGGATATCTATTTTTTTCTGAAGATATATTAAGTACTGAGCTTATATAATTCCATGGTAGTTCACCTGCTGCCCTAAGAGGTAGCAGCTTCTGGATTTAGAAGCACATAGAAGATCTGAAATTATTTGGTATCTTTACTTGTCAACAGTACTAATCTGGGAGGTGCTATTGACTGTCTCAAGGGACAAGAGGCTTTGCAGAGGGATCTAGAAGGATTAGAGCATTGGGCAATCATCAATGGGATTAAATTTAACAAGAACAAATGTCAAATTCTGCACCTGGAATGCAGGAACGTCAGACACAAGTATAAATTTGGAGAGGAGTGGCTGGAGAGCAGCTCTGCAGAAAGGGATCTTGGGGTGCTGATTGACAGCACGCTCAATATAAGTCAGCAGCGTGCCCTGGCAGCCAAGAGGGCAAACCACATCCTGGGGTGCATCAAACACAGCACAACCAGCTGGTCAAGAGAGGTGATTATCCCAACTTTATTTAGCAATGGTGCAACCTAACCTGGACCACCATGTGCAGTTGTGGGCACCAGAATTTAAGAGAGTTGTTGAGGTACTTGAACAAAACCAGAGGGCAACAAGCTAGAAGGAGTCCAATGAGGAGCAGCTGAAGACTCTGGGTTTGTCTTGTTTGTATAGAAGGAGGCTGTGGGGTGATCTCATTGCTGTCTACAGCTTCTCTACATGAAGAGGGAGAAAATACTGAAGGACAAAGTATCCTGCTTTGCAGAATGGAGGTGTAAAATGGTGGCCTGGAGGCGGTCTTAAGGACATTATTTTCTCCTTTCCTGATTTAGAAACATAGACACAGGTTCCCGGTTGATACAAAGGGTATTATTATGTTAATTTAAATTGAGATCTACAGTTCCATCACTGAAAAATCTGCTTCTTCTCAAGTTGCCATCAAATGCCTGTATAAAATTCTTGCCAAGAAAAGCAGGACAAGTAAGGAAAAAAAAAGTTTATGGAAGACAGAAATGAACTGACTTAGGATAGCATGGTAAGTTCTTTCTTTTGCTGTGAAGAATTGTAGTTTTTATTTGGTAAGCATAACATAATAGAAAAAAAAAAAAAAGAAAAAGAAAACGAAAAGAAGGAGCCATAAACTGAAATGTGGAAAATGGGCTGGAGAAAATAAATACTTTTCTTTTCTCTAAAGATGGTGCAGGCAGTCTTCTAATATGTGCCACAATGCAATAGTCACTATCATTACTATTTTGCCTGATAAAATCCTCTTTATATTATTATGGTTAAAAGATAGGGGTGTTTTATGAGACTGAAATAGGCCTATTTGTAAAATGGGCTTTTTAGGATAACAGCTGCTTTCTATTTAATAGATGTAAAAGTAAAAAAAAAAAAAAACATAATAAAATTTATGTTTTGTAAATATTTTCCTTGGGTACTTCAGTTAGAAAATATGTTTTTGATATGTGTTTCATGATTTAACATTTAAAATAACCTGACTGTGAATATCTAAGCTGTGCATGCTTACAGGAAGGAGGTGAAGAAGGTCAGAAGAAAAATTACAGAAGTCTTTCAGATTCATATAACACATAGGCTGTTATAACCCAAAAAAATTTTTTTTTCCTTAAATGCCTTTTTCTTTCAAAGTCATCAATTATCATGGTGGCTAAGCAAATCTGAAGGTACTTTACACAGAAAATTTTAGACAGTAGCGGTGAGCCCAGCCCAATCCACAATACTACTGTGATACCTTCCGTTGGTATCTGCCTATGCAGCAACCTCTCTCCCCTCTCTCATCTTCTCTGCAAGGGTGGAGCATGCCTAGTTGGGGAGGAAGAGTGCCTTTGGTGCAGAGTGTAGAGCAGGTGGTGGGAGAGCAGGGGGATGAAAATGATGGAGGTGCAAAGACCCTCTTCAATACCTTCTTTAACACCAACACCTTCTTCTAAGTGCATGTAGTCTCAGATGCAAGCCCTGGTGCTGAAGGAGGGCTTGGGCAGTGACAGGGCAGGACCAGAAGGAGATGATGAATACCATGTCCTATGAGGCCACTGTGCCTGTTTGCAGAAGGTGTAAGTTGTCTCAGAATTGCACAACATTTTTTAAAAAAGTATTAATATTGTAAAAAAGTACATTTAATTTTATTTTTAAGAAGATTTTTGAAACCTTTGATATCTTAAAGAAAAAAAAAATAATCCACTCATTCAGAGTCATTTTAAGAAATAACATTGCTTTGTAACTGCTCAGCTTTCACTGAAACCAGCCTGTCAGACCTCAGCATTTTTAGGTATGTGTGTATGTGCACCTGATGTGAATCAGGAGAGTGTTGGTAGAACTGGCCAGGAGAAGTGCTCAGAAAACAGTTGCCAATGGAAATTAATCAAACCAAGGTATCTTCAAAGATCTGGTGATGACTAATCTCTGAACTTGAGACTTCAGCACTTCTGAAAATGTATCCCCTCTGAGAGTATTTTAATAGCAAAATAAATTACTGTATCAGAGTATTAAGTGTACAATTCCCCTCTGCAATTCCAGCCCCACCTTTTCTTTTAAAAATATAATAAATGCTGTTTATTTGGAGAAGAATGTCCAAAATCCTGCATTAGAGAGAGCTACACTATTGCCATTGACTTTGTTAAGACTTAGGCCTGAAAGGTCTCCTGCTTCTGCAAATCATTGTAAAGTCTTTTGAACATTACAAAAATTCTAAATACAATCCTAAGCATAAAGGCACATTCACTTAGGATGTTTTACTTTCTTCAGGCTATTTGCCAGTCCCTATCATCTTCAGAACATTTTGCCAGTGCAGAGCTAATATCAGCAAGGGAAGGAAAGATCTTTAAATTGCTTTTCACTTTAACCTTGTGTGTAAATGAACATCTTTTTTTCATTTTCAAATAGTGGTTCACATTCAGTATGCTCTCCAGGTCTCTAAACCCAGTTCACTAAGGTTATCCTAAGCTTTAGGCAACATTCCTTCAGCCTTGTTGACAAAGCATCTGCTATATTTTATTAGACCAGGTCTCTTTTTTTTTTTTTTAAGCTTCTCATGTGGATGATGATGATCAAGTAACTCTATGAAATTCATAGAAAGTCATTCAGTGAATTTATACATAGATATAGACATTGATTTGCAAATAAAAGGTAGAAAAATAAGATTATGGGTTTTTTCACTTCTTAATGTTAATTACCAGAATGGTCAAAACAATGGTGGTATTCACAAAAAGAGCAATTGGGAATATGTCCTAACCATTTTTTTTATAATGTAAGAAAATTTGTTCTGCCTTTTAGCTCAGCATTTCCAGTAAATTCCTAAATACTTGTCATCACTGCAGGAAGGAAATATAGCTATAGAAATGCAAGAAATAGTCCAATAAAAGCAGTATCTGCAAATATGTCTAGTGTTCAGCTTTCTTGAGCATAGCAATGATTCTTATTTATTTATTTATTTATATTTCCACCCTAGGGAAATATATTTTACATATTAACTTCACATTGTGTGTAAAATAATGTGGTGGGGGGCAGGTGAGGGATCGTAGCAACATTTATTATTTTATTGCTGTTGGAATTGATTTCTGAAGCTTTATCATGTTGTACCCTGGAATGGCCCCAGACTTTTTGTCAAAAATGGCACAAGCCTTCCCACCACTTGTTAGTTGTCAAAAGCCTGCTAACATGTTATGCCATGAGGGTGGACTTGAGCACAGTTGAGAAAAAACAAATAAACAAACAAACAGATTTTTTTAGTTCAATACTTGCAGTGTGCCGGTATTTTCTAACTTTACATTTGTCACATGTATTTGGATGTCAAAGAGGACTTAAGCCACTGTACTTAAGTACTTAAGTACAGTCTCCTGCTTAATCAACTTGATCTCTTTCTATGACCATGTGACCCGCTTTCTTGATGAAGGGTAGGCTGTGGACATTGTCTACCTGGACTTTGGTAAGGCCTTCGACACCATCCCCCACAGCGTTCTCCTGGAGAAACTGGAGAATCATGGCATAGACTAGAGTAACCTCCACTGGATAAAAATCTGGCTGGATGGCTATGCCCAGCAAGTTGTGATTAATGAAGTGAAATCTGGTTGGCGGCCAGTCACCAGTGGTGTCCCTCAGGGCTAAGTTTTGGGGCCAGTCTTGTTCAATATCTTTATTGATGATCTAGATAAGGGGATTGAATGCTCAGTAAGTTTGCAGATGACACCAAACTAGGTGGGGGTGTTGATCTGCTTGAGGGTCAGAAGGCTTTACAGAAGGATCTAGACAGGTTGGATCAATGGGCCAAGCCCAATGGAATGAGGTTTAATAAGGCGAAGTGCCAGGTCCCGCATTTTGGTCACAACAACCCCAGGCAACGCTACAGGCTTGCAGAAGAGTGGCTGGAAAGTTGCCCAGCAGAAAAGGACATGGGAGTGTTGGTGGACAGCCAGCTTAACATGAGCCATCAGTGTGCCCAGGTGGCCAAGAAGGTCAACAGCATCCTGGCTTGTATCAGGAATAGCGTGGCCAGCAGAACCAGGGAAGTCATCATGCCCCTGTACTGGGCACTGGTGAGGCCTCACCTTGTGTACTGTGTTCAGTTCTGGGCCCCTCACTACAGGAAGGACACTGAAGTGCTGGAGCGTGTCCAGAGGACAGCCACCACGATAGTGAGGGGTCTAGAGAACAAGTCCTATGAGGAGAGGCTGAGGGAACTGGGCATGTTTAGTTCGGAGAAGAGGAGGCTGAGGGGAGACCTCATTGCCCTCTACAACTACCTGAAAGGAGGTTGTAGAGAGGTGGGGCTTGGCCTCTTCTCCCAAGTGAATAATGACGGGACCAGAGGAAATGGTCTAAAGTTGCGGCACGGGAGGTTTAGGTTAGATATAAGGAAGAATTACTTTGCTGAATGAGTGGTCAGGAACTGGAACAGCCTTCCCAGGGAGGCTGTGGAGTCACAATCCCTGGAGGTATTTAAGAAACGTGTAGACATGTCTCTTCAGGACATGCTCTAGTGCCCAAGATTATTGGTTGTGGGTGGGTGTGATGTGGTGGCATGTTGTGTGTGTTGCTGTTTTTGGTGTTGGGTTTGGTTGGTGGGTGGTTTGGTTTTTTTGTTTTTTGTTTTAATGTGGTGGGACTCGATAATCTCAGAGTCCCTTCCAACTGTGGAGATTCTGTGATTCTGTGATACTTGTAATTCAGGGAAATTGGATTCAGAGGCTGAAGCTTTCTTGAATGCTTTAATAGATTTGTACATGCTACACATACTACGAATAGTATGTACATATTTCAAATTCTGAGGATTCTCCTATGTGGTTAATTTTGCGTGTATATTTGAAAATGCTATAGACAGTGTGACAAACTGCCCAAGGAAGGTCAGTTCCTTGTACTAATCTCGCCTAAGTGTAGAAGAGCAGCATGTATCAACCCAAAGGGGAACATTTGCTGTTTTGGGGGTTTTGTAGAGATAATGTGAGTTTTTCTGGATTTACAGTTATTAGGGAATACATAGTCTCACATTTACTCTATGTCTGTATTCACAAGCATAATGCCATTTCCTAAAGCTACTACTGCAATTTACAAGCCTCTGTTGGACAGTGGGACTCAGCTTCAAGAGCTGATCCATCAGTTCCACCTTATCTTAGCAGGAAATCTGTGACAGACACGCCTACAATGGAGTTATCTAACATGCCCAAATATTTTATTTTTGCCTGCCTCTACTCTTTCACTTGTCTCCAGTAACTTTGTCTCCTAGAGGCTCTCTAGGAGGTCATCACCTAATATTTCAGTAGCACGAATATGCAGCATAGTACAAGGCAAGCCACTATACAATATTGTGCTCTGTACATGTAATTTACTGCCTGTATCTCCTCTGGTTTCCACTTTTCAAAGAAAGAGTGCATAAAGAATCAATATGACATAGCCTGAGGTGGAAGGTCTTCTAGGGGACAGGATTTCTCCATCCTCCTGCATATGTGAAAAAACAATTGGGGCCAGGTTGCCTGATTTATTATGGTTATTTTGACTGCTGTGGAAAGATAGCTTGAACCAAACTTGTAATGCTTTTATAGGAACTGGCAGGCTTGCTGCTTACTTGTCATAGGAAGCAACAGCTTCTCCTTGGCTCATGTATGTAATTGAAACAAGCCTGCTGGATTCCAAATAATGTTGTTTCTTTCCATTTTCTGTTTTGTTTTTTCTTTCTGCTTATTTTCCATTCCTAGAAATTCCAAATATTGAAATGTTTACATGTTCAAATACAATTCAAACACAATTATGTATTATAGGGTGTAAAGATAATATATATATAGGTTTTATGTCTATCTATATGTAGGGTATATATGCCTATCTGTATATCTTCATCTATAAAGGATGTATATACATATATATACACATATATATGTAGGGTGTGTAAGCATACAGTATACCCTATATCGCTTAATTGTACTTTGAACATCTAAGATTTCGATATATATATATAGGAAGTGGGTGTGTATGTGTGTATATATATATGGAGGAGTCAACATTTTCAAAATTACTTAAGTTGCAAACTCTGAGTCCATTTGAATTTCTGTAGTGTTTGTAATAATTCTGAATTGATTTTGGAGAGAGTTTTGAACAGAAACTTTCAAATGGCTCATAAAAAGGGAGGGTGTTATTGGTATAATTGTATAAAGTTGAGGAAATAAGAAAGAAAATTTGGACTGAATCATGTATCTAATCGATTTAGAAAGAAGAACTTAACACACTGTAAAACTCTGTGCATCTGCATGAATGGAAATCAACTGGATTGATTTTTGAGGAACTTGCTGTACTGCTGTCATTTCAAAACTCAATTAAATACTGTGTTTACTGACAAGGCCATTAACTTACCAATAATTTCACCTAGAGTATAAAATTTACAAATTTGCACAATGTACTTTATGCATAGTACTTTTAAAAATGTAGTGTGTTTGATATTATGAATCCATAATATGAAAATTTGCACTATTAACGACTGTAAAAAAGAAATTTGTCTACCACCAGTGTATGGAAAATTGACCTGGATAACATCTATGATTGCTAATGAAACCACATTTTTGTAATATATATTGTAACAGCCCTGAGATAAGGCATATTAATAGTCTATTTACATGGTGTATTTGGTTTAAGTAGAAAGGTTTTCATGGTGGTATTGCTGGTGGGGCTCTGCAAGTTTGGCCTCTGTGAGAAGACACCAAGGCCTGATCCATGACAGACAAAGCCAGCTCCAACAGACTCCCCAAAAGACACAGGTGAGCCCATCAGCCAAGCTGGTGGAGCTCATGTGATAACATATCTAAGAAAGGGTAAAAAAAACCTGCATGGCAGCCGTTTGAGAGGGGAGTGAGGAAAATGTGAGAAAAACAGCCCTGCAGACTCCTAGGCCAGTGAAGAAGGAGGGAGAAGAAGTGCTCCAGGCACCGGAACAGACATCCTACTGCGACCCATAGTGAAGACCGTGGTGGAGTAGATTGTCTGCTTGAAGCCTATGGAGGTCCACAGTAGAGCAAATATCCACCCTGCAGCCAGTGGAGGACCCCAAGCTACAACAGGTGGATGTGCCCTGAAGGAAGCTGCAGCCCGTGCACAGCCCACACTGGAGCAGGGTCCTGGCAGGACCTGTGACCCCTGTGGAAAGTATACCACACAGGAGCAGCTTTTCTGGCAGGAGCTGCAGCTTGTGGGGGACCCACACTGAAGTCTGTTCATGAAGAGTAGTTTGCACCCCTTGGAAAGGACCCACACTGGAGTAGTTTATGAAGAACTGCTGCTCGTGAGAAGGATCCACACTTTGTGAAGGACTGTGTCTTGTCGGGGGGACGCAATGCTGGAGCAGTGTGAAGAAGAAGGTGGGTCAGAGACAAAGTCTTATGAACACACCACAACCCCCACTCCCTGTCCTCCTGCGCTGCTCGGGGGTAACGAGGTAGCAGAGTCAGGAGTGAGGCTGAACCTGGGAAGAAGGGAGAGGTGGAAGGAATGATTTTTTAGATTTATTCTTATTTCTCATTATCCTACTCACTTTGGTTGGCAATAAATTGAATTAATTTCTCCTAGTTAAGTCTGTTTTGCCCATGATGGTAGTGATCTCCCTGTCCTTATCTTGACCTATAAACTTTTTGTTGCAATTTTTCCCCTTGTACTGTGAACAAGTGGGAGTGATAGAGCATCTTGGTGGGCACCTGGTGCCCAGCCAAGATCAGCCACCAACCATCATTTGGTTGGTGCCCAGCATGGGGCTTTTGAGGAATTTAAGATAAGGGTAGTAATTGGGAGAGATAACAGGCAAAACATGGACTGAATTTTGCTAAAGCGCAGAATAATTGTGAAGAATTTCTGTTGTAATTGTAGTGAAGGGATGAGGAATAATGTGTGTAAATTGTAGCAGGTTTCTGGCAAGAACACTGCCCTGGGAGTTCCCATGCTGAACAGTCTGTTCTCGAAGGAATGTACACCTCAGGAAGGGTATCACACTGGAGCAGGGGAAAAGCACAAGGAGTAAGGAGAAGCAGAGAGGAGCTATTATGGACTGAGCACAAACCCAGTTTCCATTCCCCTATGTTGCTCAGAAAGGCTTATGCTGTTAAACGGTACTGCGTGGAGGCCCGCTTTACTCTAATTCTGCCCCTAAAGGCTGTGTGACTGCCTGATTAAGCTGTCTCCTTCCCAAATTGTTCTAGTCAGACTCTGTTGTGTTATGTTTTCTGCATAGTTTTATCACCTGTATCTGATTCAGTTTTGTTGTTCTGGTTGAATGTTCTCCCCTTGAGAATTTGAACTTTATTCATCTGAGTTATGTTTCCAGGCTTTCTCACTGAATTTAGAAGTTACTTGAGATGTCAGCCATCATGTCCGACTAATCTGATAGCCTTCTACAATGGAAGGAAAAGGGGAGGGCAGTGAATGTTGTCTACTTTTACTTCAGCAAGGCTTTTGACACAGTCTCCCACAGCATCCTCATAGGCAAACTTCAGAAGTGTGGGTCAGATGAATGGACAGTGGGGTGGATTGAAAACTGGCTGAAAGATAGAGCTCAAGGGGTCATGATTCGTAGCACAGAGTCTAGTTGGAGGACTGAAACAAGTGGTGTTACCCAGAGGTCAGTACTGGGACGAGTCCCCTTCAATATATTCAATGACTGAATGAAGGGATAGAATGTATCCTCAGCAAGTTTACTGGTAACACAAAACTGGCTAACACACCAGAAGGCTGTGTCACCATACAGTGAGATTTGGACATGCTGGAGAGTTATGTGGAGAGTAACCTAATGAAGTTCAACAAGGGCAAGTGTAGCGTGTTGCACCTGGGGAGGAACAACCCCATGCACCGGTACAAGTTGGGGGCTGACCTGCTGAAGAGCACCTCTGAGGAAAAAGACGTAGAAGTCCTGGTGGACAACAGGATTACCATGAGTCAGCAATGTGCCCTTGTGGCCAAGAAGGCAAAAGGCATCCTGGGGTGCATCAAGAAGAATGTGGGCCAGCAGGTCAAGGGAGGTTATCCTCCCCCTCTACTCTGCCCTGATGAGGCCCCATCTGGAGTACCGTGTCCAGTTCTGGGCTCCCCAGTTCAAGAAAGACAGGGTACTGCTGGAGAGGGTACAACAGAGGGCTAGAAAGATGATTAGGGGACTAGAACATCTCTCTGATGAGGAGAGGCTGAGGGACTTGGGTCTTTTTAGCCTGGAGAAGAGAAGACTGAGGGGGGATCTGATCAATGCTTATAAATACTTAAAGGGTGGGTATCAAGAGGACGGGGCCGGTCTTTTTACAGTGTTGCCCAGTGACAGCACAAGAGGTAATGGGCACAAACTTGAGCATAGTGAGTTCAATCTAAACATGAGGAGGAACTTCTTTACTTTGAGGGTGGCAGAGCACAGGAACAGGCTGACCAGAAAAGTGGTGGAGTCTCCATCTCTGGAGACATTCAAAACCTGCTTGAATGCCATCCTGTGCAACTTGCTCTAGGAAGACCTGCTTTGGCAGGGGTGTTGGACTAGATGATCTCCAGAGTACCCTTCGAACGCCTTACATTATGTGATTCTGTGAAATATATTCTGCAAAAGCTGAAGTGCTAAATCCTAATATTTTAAAGTGAGGCGAATGGGTACAATGTGAATGTTGAAAAGCTGATGTTGATACAAAAATGTCAAGGAATGAGGTAAGAAAGAACTGAGGTAAGAAAGAATACATTATTACATATTCCACTTCCAAAAGGTCCTTTTTCAGTCAGGTCTTGCTTCTTTTTCGAAGTGTAAATTTCTTGGGGGGCTCTTTGCAGAAGCTGCTTCCTGGTCATATATTACCTACAGATTTGCTAAGACAAAGAAGAAATGCCTTAATCAGGAAATGATTTTATATTTGTTTTCTGTACCTTTCTTTAGTATTAAATTGAATCAGTCAACTTAAAGTGGTAAACTTAAAGTAAAATTTTTAAAAATGTTAATTAAAAAAATTTAATTAAAAAGAAAATTTAAAATTTTACTTTTTCTGCGTGGTTCAGAGTGTGTCTACAGAGTCACTATATAAGAAGTGAAAGGAAATGTTAGTTGTTTTACAGAACCAGGCAGTGAACTTAAATTACTCAATCCCTTAGTAATTTGGGAAACCAAGGATAATATTTTTCACAAGATCCACCGGCTATGAAACATTGTTCCCATCCAGAGTGTCTGAGAAAGTGAATGAAAAATAATTAAAAAAATAAATCAACTTTGTTTATTTTGATAATTCTTTTGCATTAGTCTGATTTCAGGCATAACAACTGCAGGAGAAATCCTATTACAGGGTTTTCCCAGATAGACTCTGCAGAGATCTGTTTCCTTCAATAGGAATCAATTTTGAATGATATAATTTACTGACATTTATCTAGAAGAGGTTTTTGCCTTTAAGTATTTACTAATTTCTTGAAATTCCTTAAGTGGACCACATTACTTTCAGAGGTACTTTCTAATAAAATTTGAATTTAAAACATATCTGTATGAATCTCCTAAAAGTTAGAATCATAGAATCATCTGGGTTGGATGGGACCTTTAAGGCCATCTAGTCCAACCATCAACCTAACTCTGACAAAGAAAACTAACCAACAACAACCCATCACTAAACCATGTTACTGAGCACTATGTCAACCCTTCTTTTAAATACCTGCAGGGATGGTGCCTCAATCACTTTCCTGGGCAGCCCATTCCAGTGCTTAATAACCCTCTCACTGTAAAAATTTTTCCTAATGTCCAATCTGAACTTCCCCTGGTGCAACGTGAAGCCATTTCCTCTTGTCCTATCGCCTGTGACTGACCCCCCTTCTATAAAACCTCCTTTAAGGTAGTTGTAGAGAGCGATAATGTGTCCCCTCAGCCTCCTCTTCTCTAAGCTGAACAACCCCAGCTCCCTCAGCCTCTCCTCATAAGGCTTACTCTCCAGACCCCTCACTAGCTTCATTGCCCTTCTCTGGACCCGCTCCAGATGGTAAGGGGCCCAAAACTGGACACAGTACTCGAGGTGGGGCCTCAACAGTGCCGAGTACAAGGGGCCAATCACTTCCCGTGTCCTACTCACCATGCTGTTCCTGATACAGGCCAGGATGCTGTTGGCCTTCTTGGCCACCTGGGCACACTGCTGGCTAATGTTCAACCAGCTGTCAACCAACACCCCCAGGTTCTGCCAGGCAGCTCTTCAGCCACACTTCCCCTAGCCTGTAGCGCTGCATGGGGTTGTTGTGGCCCAGGTGCAGAACCCAGCGCTTGGCCTTATTGAACAACCTCCTGTTGGCCTCGGCCCATCGATCCAGCCTGTCAAGATCTCTCAAAAAGATAATCTTCATATAATGTCATTAAGCTACATTTTCTCTGTAGGCTATAATCTAAATTGCAAAAAATGTCTATTTTAAAGCCATTAAAATGAAAAGAGCTTGCCTGAAGTGGAAAATCTGTATGTTCTTTAAAAATATCTAGTTTTTAATCTATGTATGAGTAGCTGATTTCTAAAAATTAATGCAGTAGCCAATTAACACTTGCTAAAATACATTATAAATCTGAAGATATTGAAAGGAATGTTTTCTTATACATTTGCATATCATTATCCTTGACTAATTATTAGATTTGGTCAGATATTTGCTGATTGGGTAGTCTAATGGATTTTTCAAATATTGATATACACATTTATGGTATTTTGGTGGCCAAATTCTTCTCTTGGGGAGAACCATTTAAGAATGGTTCTGTTCATATCAGTGCACTTTGCATCTTGATGATGAGGTACTACAAATATAATCCTTTGCTAATGTTAATTTAATTTCTCTCAGGAATATAGAACAGTGCTTGTTTCTGTTGTTGACATGGAGGAAATCACCAAGGAAACTGGGCAGTATATTTTCTGCTGCACAGTAGTCCTAACTGTATGTATTCAATTTATATGGCTTACTAATTATTATAATGATTAACAGGCTAATAGGGTAAGACCCGTATTTCATTACTAGACCATAATGAAATCACATACAAAGCTTACAGGAACTGAGCTGTGTGACAAAGGAAAATGATGCATATGCCTTTTTACTATTATATTAGTACAAGTGATTGTCGCGACGGAGGGAAGCAAGCGGTCGACTCAATATGAGTGGTAAAGCAAGCTTCAACTTTATTACGGCGCAATCACACTTTTATACTGTTACAGCTAATTATGTCTGCTAGTTACTTGCTTATTTGCCAAATGCTAAGGGTTACATTGTCATACTCCTCCTACCTTGCAGTTTGAGGCACAGGGTCCCTCTTTGTTCTCGGACCAGATGCTTTTGCCTCAAAGTCATTTATTTCTTATCTTCAAGGACAGGACGCCCTTGCCAGTTTAGCATTCACAAGAGCTGAGTCCGATGTTTCTCAAGCTCCTGCTCAGCTAGCTGAAACATGTCTACGTGACCCTTCTCAGCTAGCCAGTCCTCCACAAGTGATATCTTGCTCTTCTTTTTTTTTTTTTTTTTTTACCATTTTTCCCCCACACATCTGCAGAAGATATGAAGTGAAATAAATCTAACCAAGTCCTTTATAGCCCCGTAGATGAAGCAGCTGACTTTATTTCTCTAGGACTCAAGTATTCTCTGTAGGTGATACCTTTTTTTGTTTTCATGCAGGCATCAGGAAAGGTGTTGTGATACTAGCTCAAGTAGCTAGATTCAAAATACACTATTATTGTCCTTGCTTATGATGAGAAAGCACTTTGGGAGGCAGGGAGGAAGGAGCTACATGTTGTGCTGCTGCTGAGCCTCTTTCCCTCTTTGTCTGACAGTGCTGATCACAATGGCAGAGACTGTTTTCCTTTCTCATCCTGCCAGTAAATGAAAACTTTCCTTGCTTTCAATGTCTGTCCTTGGGAGAGGTAGAATGGATTAGGGGAAATCTCTACCTTCAGGGAAATTTTTATTACCAAATTAAAGATGCAGAGCTTTGAGCTAGAAGCAAACACGTTGCAAGGGAGAAGGCTCTCAAGGAAAGTTTAGACAGGGGCAAGGAAGGTATGGAAATGAAATATATTCAGGAATGAACCCCCTGCAGCTCCTGTGACCTGTATGGTTTGCAGGCACTGTAAATCCCACTGGTGTGGTGGGGAGATGGGGTGTCTGTGGGTTCCTCTGAGTGGCATGAGTAGTGCAGAGAGGAGTACTATTCTTATGTAGATATGGTTATTTCTTATCTGTGGAACCTGTGATGTATATGCAATATATGGTTTGACGGTTATAGAAATATGAGATTTTGGTATTTGCCTTGTAGGACCAGACAGGTTTGTCACTCCTGAGTTAGGCAGTTTTTATTTAAAGACAGTCAACAGGCCAGTTTTCTTGCCTCAGGTTATATATTTCCCTTGCTTTGTAGTTATGTTGCAATTTCTATTTACTTTAATGCATCATTTTTCTTGTTTTTATTATTTTTTACTATTTCCATGGAGGAAGAATGGTTTTATCATACACATTGCCAGCTTTTTGACTCAAAATGACCTACAAATACATTCAGACCATTAAAAACAATGCTTTTAGGAGACTAGTTAAACATCATCTGACTCCTACACCTTACACCTGCATATTAAGTAATCAAAGAGGAAGGTCAAGACTTCAGAATAAGGGAGAAAGGATGAACCTGAACTTTTATTTTGTTAGTTAAATACTCTCTGATCATGACTGTCATTAGATGCATCGAGAGCACTAACATGGGTGTCTCAGGCCAGTTGGCTCTGGTGTGACTGCAGCCACTCAGTGTTTCTTCTACTGACAGGTCTCAGACAGGGAGGCAGATTTTGCCTTGGGTTTTTCCAGATGGAGCACCAGTACTCTCTTTCTCTTCTGTTCCTTTTTGATAATGGCAGCTATTTTCTGGGTTGTTTTTTTTTGATTAAACTTCAAACTAAAGAATCTTGTAACGTTGCAGTTTAGACTTAGTGTTGCTTTCTGGAAAAGAACTTGACAATCTTTAGGTTTTAAACTGTGATGGAAAACACCATTACTGAATGGTTTAAAATCAATAGGGCTCAGTGTAGAGCTTTACCTTGTGTATTACAAACAGCTTACGTGAGGGGTCTTTTCAAGAAAGATTGTAATTTTAACCTTCCCAATAAGGGACAGTGGGATTGAGTGCACCCTCAGCAAGTTTGTCAATGACACCAAGCTTCATGGTGCAGTCGACACGCTGGAGGAAGGGGTGCCATCCAGAGAGATCTGGACAGGCTTGAGACATGGGCCTGTGCAGACCTCATGAAGTTCAACCAAACCAAGTGCAAGGTTCAGCACGTGGATCAGGGCAATCCCAAGCACAAGTTTAGGTTGGGAAGAGAATGCATTGAGAGCAGCCCTGAGGAGAAGAAGTTGGAGGTGTTGATGGATGAAAAACTCAACATGAGCCAGCAATGTGTGCTCTCAGCCCAGAAATCCAATCACATCATGGGCTGCATCAAAGGATTCAAGGAAAGCCTGGCCAACAGGTCGAGGGAGGTGATTCTGACCCTCTACTCCATTCTCATGAGACCTCACCTGGAGTACAGTGTGCAGTTTTGGAGTCCTCAACACAGGAAAGACATGGATTTGTTGGAACAGGTCCAACAGAGAGCTACAAAGATGATCAGAGGGATGGAGCACCTCTCCTGTGAAGACAGGCTGAGAGAACTGGGGTTGTTCAGCCTGAAGAAGAGAAGGCTCCAGGAAGACCTCATGGCAGCCTTCCGGTGCCTGAAGGGAGCTTACCGGAGATATGGAGAGGGATTCTTTATGAGTGAGTGGAGCGATAGGATGAGGGATAATTGTTTTAAACTGAAAGAGGGGAGATTTAGATGAGATATTAGGAAGAAATTCTTTACTGTGAGGGTGGTGAGGCAGTGGAACAGGTTGCCTAGAGAAGTTGTGGATACCCCATCCCTGGAGGTGTTCAAGGTCTGGTTGAATAGGGCTTTGAGCAACCTGTTCTAGTGGGAGGTGTCCCTGCCCATGGCAGGGGGGTTGGAACTTGATGATCTTTAAGGTCCCTTCCAACTCTAGCTATTCTATGACTCTATGATCAAGAAAAATCTAATAAATTGGTCAACTAATTTTTAATCAGGTAAGGACACTAGCATTTCTGGAGCTTTTAAAAATAGGGATTTTTTTTAAAAATTTTTTACTATCAAATGATTTCTGATAAGCTATAGCTGAAAAGAGAATGTTTCTTTCCAAATCACCAATGTGTACCAAAAAGTATTCCATACATGTAGACCTGCTACACTTTCGTACTTCCACCAGAGAATGAAGTTTTTAATAAAATAGCATGGTGATTATAATTTTTGGATAACATCAGTGGAATGAAGTTTTAAAGCATTGTTCTTCAGTGTTGATCAGCAACATACTGATCTGCGGACGAAGGTCCACAGGTGATCAATAATGGTTAGAGATCTAAATCTAGAAAACAGAGGAAAGAGTGAATTAATTTAGGATTTTTAGTTGCAACAGAAGCAACTGAAGACAACCCTGGTAGCAGCCTTAAAAATTATAAAAGCCTGCTTCAAAGAAGGAGGAAATAATCACTTCTCCATGTCCAGTGTAGATAAGACAAGAAGTAATTGGGTTAAATTTCAGCAAAGGAGATTAAGGTTAAACGTTACGAAAAATGTAGTAATAAAAGTACTGGGAAGCATTGCAATAATTTGCCTGGGTGCTATTGAATCTCCACCACTGAAGGTTTTTCAGAAGAGGACAGGCATGTCATGAGGTCCTTGTTCTGTGGCAAGACCACTGGCTAAATGACCTTTCAAGGTCCATTTCTGCCTTTTGACTTCAATGCTCCAACTGATATAAGCTTGTGACTTTGACCTGAAAGCTACAAAGTGTTATCAGAGAAAATCCTTCTCAAAATTAGAGTTTTCCTTGATCCAGTCTAAATATGAATCTTGAAGTGAAAGAAGGATTAAAGAAACAGAGAAACAGGAAGAATCAGGTGACTGGACAGTACACCAGGTTAAAAGGCTTTGCGAATTGGATGAATGAGTCACAGGGAAGGACAAAATTGACAGGCATATAATGTCAGGAAGAAAAAAAATCACATGTTTTGGGGGAAAAGGAATTACCTTTTTCATATGAAAGTAATGGGTGGCTCTGAAGGGAGCATAATGTTATGTTCACTTTGTGACTTTCAGTTTAGAAAAACATAAACAGTATTTATGCAAATTTTCTTAAAGCTGCTTGCTGATAGAGAATTCACTTTAATCTCCACCTCCTCCTCCTTTCTTTCCCTTTCTTTTTCCCTTTCCCTTTCCCAACATTTCTGAAATTGACATACTTCAAGAAAACAGGAGGGAAGAGAGAGTGAGACAGAATGCCTTCCTACAAGACATTTCCCCCAGTAGTTTCCCCCAGTAGCATGTTAAGGCTCATCACACTCAGTTTATCACACACACATTTATCTTGTCCTGAGTAACACTGGAACATTTTCAACTTTTATCATTCGACATTTGCACAGCTGAAGGATTTTAAAAATACTGATGGACATATTTGAGCAGAAGATTTTGTAAGAAAAAAAAAAAAGACTAAATTCAGAGCAGGTGCATAACACTTTGTCCTTCGTTTGTTTGAGTTCCTAGTCCATGGCTATTTAGTGGCATGCAGGTTTTTTGGAGGTGTTGCACTCTGTGGAAATAATTGATTAGCTAATTGATTGGAGAGATTAATTGTACATCTGCTTCCTGTGTTTACAAAGCTGGAAGAGAATGAAAAAATGAGGTTGTATCGCAGGGAACCTATTTAATCATCAAGTACTTGAAGCTGCTGGCATGAGACACACTTCCTTCCCTGCCTTGTTCTTGTACTGACAAAAGCATTTCAGTTTAAAGAGGACTGAGTCTATGGGCCACCTGCTGACAAAAAGGTTTTTTTTTAACAGAACTTGACTTTGAACTATAGAAATAATATTGTAAGTACTGAAAGTCTTCCCTATTGATCAATGTTTCTTTTTGGTAAAATGATCTTTCTGTACTTGGATTATTTGGCTTTTAGGAGTTTCTTCTCACACAAGCTCTCGTTGCAGTTCAAGACAATCAAAAGACTCTAGCTTTTGATTCTTCACTTATTACCACTATTGGTTAACCTGTTTTGTCCTCTTATTGCTGATGTTTACTGATTCTGCCTATTATCTGATGAAACATAAGCTGTTCCAAGGTGGCCACTAAGCTCAAAAAAGACAAAAAGAAGAAATCTAAATATTTATGTCTCATGGTAGTATGAACTTGCATATTTCCCCATTTTCCATACATGTATCAAGCTTTTCAATGTTTGACTTTCAGCATCTGAGCTACAAGCAATTATGCCAGAGTAGCAAGTGTTTGGTCTGCAGGACAGTTGCTTTACAATTGAGATTTCTTTCCCAATGTTGGTGTGGTGAAAAATTGTAATTTTTTTGCAAAAGCTTTTAGTTTCAATTAATCAGCATTTTCTGACAGAAAGCTGTTTAATTGGAAAATTCCCAGAAGATCTAATTATTTTTTTAATAATGAGCAGCCAAAAAGAGAACAGATAATAGATGGATTTAAAATTATGATAATGATGATTATCATGTTCTGCACATTATGGTAGGGAAGTGTTTCTTGCAATGAACTGTGGGGAAAGACACTGGACAAATTTTGAAGGAGTCTTTTAAAATTTACATAATTTCACACAGTTGCTACAAAAATACGCCATGAATATCAAGGTACAGTAAAGCCCACAAAGTAAGGAAAAATTGTGGCTTATTTTTCAATGAAGGTTTTATGATGTTAGAACACAAAGAACACACAGGAAGATAAGAATACAGAACAAAGTAAAAGTTACAGAAGGGTAAAATTAAAAAATTTAAAAGGTAAAACAGTTACCTAAAATGATTCATTAAGAATAAGTTTAATTTTTAATCTTCTCACTATTTTTCACTGACTGATCCCAAACTTATGTAGACACATTTATAATTTAGAAACATTTTTCTCAGATCAGATCAAATTGCTCACAACTCTGTTTTGACAGTATCTTTTTTGTGTGTGTGTGTTTAATCACATAATTTAAGTGTTGTTGTTGGTGTTTCTTGATGTATAGAGAGTAGTGCAGTAAACCTGCATAAAATTAGGCTTCAGAGGAGTTAAAAGCAAAATATTTTCAGCTGGGAGTGCCGGTTTAGTGCTATAGTACTTTATTAAAAATATGCATAATCTCAGATCTGTCTGTTTATACAATTTTGACAATAACTGTGTTTAACTTTTGCCAGCACTGGTGGTTATTGTATAAATTAGAACATTTAAAATCACCACACACTTGTCTGTAAGAGATCACCAGTTTTTAATAACATTTTTACAGTCTTTTGAACCTCTTAGCGGTAAATGGATTGAATTTCCAGCAAAATGTTCTGACTTTTTTTTTAGTATGAACTTGATTTCACTTCTCAAAAATGCTTCTCAGGAAGTATTTATTCTTCTGCCATTTAAATTGGCTATTTATATATAAATGCTGAATAAAAGGTCGTTATATAAAGGGGTGATGGCTTTAGGTGCCATAGGCACTATTGTAGTTGTACACCTAAATCAGTTGTAAGATACCATACAATTATTTTTCCTGAAAAATCGCTGTCAAAGCTAATGACTATAAACTGTTAAATTGTGAAATCTCAGTTCCTAGCAGCTGCAAATACTATATAGCACCATTTTATATTAAAAGAGTGAAGTAATTATATGGATCTACTCTTTGTTCTGCTAGTCCAGCAGAGAAGATAACAAAACAATTCCACTTTTTATACTTTATACTGCCACTTAGTAAGTATTTAAGGAAGGAAATGGATGCAGATTCCAGTTCTTACATTCATTACAAATCTGTGTCTCTAGCACCTGCATATATTATTGCCTTTGACCTATGCCTCAGAGCTATCTGAACAATTTGTAAGTGCTGTGTCCTGAAACAGCTTTTCTTATATATGAAGTTTAAACCACATAATAATTTATTTTATTTTTTTATTTGCAAATAATTTTTAGAACATAAAATTCAAAAAATCTTTCACAGAAATAAGCATGTTCTTGCTTTGTCACATATCATTCTTGCAATTCATTGCAAAACCATACAAGTGTGGATTTGAGCATGTTCTACAACACAGAAGAGGTAGTTGCTTGCTTGCTTTTGGGGCTGTCAGACTGTGGGTGGCTTGTGTGAGATAGCACTGCTAAACAGAAGGAACAGGTTATTCTGTGGAGGGGTGAAGATGAATATTCCATTAGCACAGAAGAGCAGGGCTTGATCACAGCCTTTATAGCTGCTCTGGGGAGGATGAATTGGGGAGAATGAACTGGTAAAGTCATAAGCTGCACATTTCCTACATCATTTTTTAACTTCCATGGACTCTTCTGTAAAATGTATTTTATACATATTAACAAATCAAAATTCCAAAATTAATTAGTAGGGAAAAATATAAAATACTGAAATTTATTAGCTGAAACAGGTAATTAAATTTATTGGGGAGAAAAAGGGTATTCCTGCTAAACTGAAGAGAAACTGGAATATATAGTTTTTCTGGTTTATATTGTTCTGTTGCAATAGTTTATATTGCTAAGTATGGTAGTGTTTAAAACTTTCACAAAATCTCACCTTTATGTACTACATATTCAGTTGATCTATTTTCAATTACAAATTTGGGCATACAAGAAAAATTGTGTGGGATAAAAGCCTAAGCTATTTATACCTGATTCAAAGTAAATGGTTTGGATAGTTTGCTCTGCGATTTATACAGTAGAACTCTGAATTTACTGAAGGTGTTTTTTATAAAATATCAAGGGAGAAAAGGCATCAAACAAATAATGCTTAAAAATTATGATTGTGGCTCTTTAAATTTAAGAATCAAAAGAGAAAATATCTACATATCTCTTTTGCCGAGGTGGAATTATATCATTATAGATTGTGCTGGCCTTTTTGTCTCAATGGTTGATGGCAATATATTTCTTTATAATGTGTAAGGAAACTTACTGAAAAAGATTTGTACTCCTCAGCTGCACACGTACTGAAGATATTTTATATTAGCGTGTAGCTGTGAGAGACCATTGAGCACAATTATGGCTTGTATTATTGTTTCTTATGCTTTTGACTAACATTTTACCCTGTACTGAAGATAGGCAGCACTCCCCACAGCAACAATCTCTGTCTCTGTCTAACTCTTTTCTGCAAATAGAGTTTCCAAGGCAAAGCTCAAACAATAGCTACAGCTGAATACAACATCTAACTGCCCTGAGGATTTCCTATCTCTGTGGATAATTCAGGACAGAATATGTCACAAGTTAAATTCACGTATGGCCAAGAACTTGGAATCATGTATCTGCCTCATTTTTTTTTCTCTTTGTAAACAATTAAAAATTCATCATTTTCCTTTCTCGCTAATTTTCCCGATAATTTAGTACATTCCTTTCTTTTTTGATACCTACTTCATTGGTATACGTCTCTGAACAAAAATGTTGTTAAATAATAATCAAAATGTTTGGCAAGAAATAAATAATAGATACTAATGTAATAGTTTCTTCATTACCTTTTTCTAACCTCTTTTTTTTTCTTTAATTTTAATCTCTGTTGATTTCTTCCACTGCTTATGTCTTATTTCAGAGAGGAATCGTGTGTTGGAATAATTGCACTTTACTCTGGGACTACAGAATTCTGCAAAATTAATTTTTTTGTCTTCTCTTTTTAATACTTCACGAAGTTCATAAGGAAACAGTGGTGGAATTTATTCAAGTAATTCCCATATAGGTTTCAGTGAAATCCTCTCTGTTCTATTTTAAGGTCACACAACCTGATGTAAATATTGCAGTTCTTTATTGAAAAATGCTTCTTTTTGATGAAGCTTCAGTGTGAAATGTAGGATTTTAAAAGTAAAGATCTTTTTTTTCCTTCAAAGTAACAATGCCTTTAACTCACAAGCCAAATAATTCAAAAGGGTGGTAATGTTTGATTAGAAATCTGAAAAGGATTCTGATAGAGGCAACCTACAGCATTTTTGTTATTATTAATAGAAACAGGCTGTCTCTTTTCCTATGACATAATACATAGTAAGCTATTGTTATTTTTCAGGAAAACACTTGTGGAAAGAAGAGTTTTAAAGTATTTTGAACATTTGAAATAAAAATACTGACCTGTATTGTTCAAGATTTGAATATTCAGAACTGATAATGTCAAGTAAATTTAGATACAGACATCATCAGCATTTGCATCTATTTGTAAAGGACAAATTTATTGCCCAGTAACACTCTCCTTCAAGAATGAATTTAACTCGAGTTCTTCCATGAACATGTAACAAAGGTGCTTTCCAAGAATAGTAATAACTCTGTAGATATTCACGTATGGGGCTTCTCAATGAGACACGTTTGTAAGAAAGAAAAAAATCATTAACTTCAAAATGAAAAATGAAAAGGATAATCACCATAAATAAACCAAAACTAGTGGAATTCAGTGTGAATTAGTGATTCTAAGACTGAGGAAAAGAATAGAGCTGGTTAATATACTAAAGTGCTGAAATAGATGTAGCACTCATTTCCAGAAGGTGTCCTAACCTCATCAGTTTTCTCTAATCAATTTTAAAGCCTATGGAACTACTATTAATCACTTTTTAAAAGGAACAGTCTTTTCTAAAATTATTTTTGTCATCTTGTTGCTTATAGAAAAATGACAAACCAAATAATTCTTAGTGAAATCAATCTGAAAACCTGGGTAATCAGTAATTTTTAAATCTAGGCTTTTCATACATTCGTATGCTAAGTTTTAATTGAAGGATTCACAAGGAATTATATTTATATTGACAAGGAAGTGCATATTCAACAATATGCTGGGAATTTATTTGCACAAAGTTTTAGGTATGTAAGTATGTATAAAAGTGAATTCAGACAAGGAGCCTTCTTCATGGATATGGAATTGAATACTTCAGGAAGACTTCTTTAAATGAGCAGAATATCAGTACCCACTGAAAACAGGAAATAATGAAATTTTGTAAAGTATTTAAGAAAAAAAATTAGGAAAAACATGAGGTATATTACATGTATATTTATTATTATTTAGATGTATAGATTAATAACCTTCTACTTTGAATGATATACATGTAATCGCTTTTCTAGTTCACAAATCTCACCGATACCATTTCTTGAAAAGCAAAACTACAGTTGATACAGAACTAGTATTTTCACTTCATGCACTGAAATACCAAGATACAGAAATTTACAGTGACTGCAATTTTTAGTATAGAGAAAATTAAAATAACTTACTGAATCCAGACTAGGGTCCGTAGGTTTTTATCATGCTTTCAAACATAAAAACATACTTTAAGTTTATGAAGTTAATGTTCTAAACTAAAAGTGAGTGTGGAATCTAGAAGCTTACTGAAGTAAGCTAGTAAAAGTTATACCTCAAGTTATTAACAATCATTTTGGCCTTGTGATTTCAGTTTTATTTTCTAATACTTGTTGGAATATTTATTCAACTAGTAATAATTGATGTGGTATTTCAACTAGCATTGCTGTAATCAGTTGAAACCTTAAACTAAATGTTTAAAAACTTGAGGAGTATATTTAGTCAGAATTAAGTCTACTGATTTTAATCATATCAGCTTTCCAATATCTTCATTTAGGAATGTCGTGTAATAAAGGTATGAAATTTGAACCATAACCAGTTGTTCCCTGCTCTGCTAAGTATGCTGAGATTTCCTTCGTTGTCCTGGTTCCGGCGGGGATAGGGTTAATTTTCCCCAGGCTCTGGCAGGGACATGTTTTTTCCATACCATGTGACACCATGCCCAGTCTGTAGCCGGAGATGGCCGGCAAGGGGAGGGGAGTCGTTGCTTGGGAGCGGGCTGGGGCGTCCCTGAGCAATGGTACAGTACTCGTGTTTTACATTCCTCTGTCAGTATTATTGTTTTCCTGTTTCCTTTGCTGTTTTGTTAAACTGCCTTTGTCTCAACCCGAGAGTTGTGCCTTTTTCTTCCGATTCTCACCCACGGCTCAGAGTTGGAGGGGAAGGAGGTTAGAGAGCGGCCGCATGGTTGGTTGCTGAGTGAGGCTAAACCACGACTTTCATAAAATAAGTAGGTTTTTCAGATTCATAAATTTCTGCTATCATTTCACAAGAAATCTTTTTTTAATTTATTTATAATCTTTATTTTTTACTGCTATTTTAGTTTTAAATTTTTTGCTTTTCTACAAGCACTTTATTTGTTTGGGGTTTTTGGTTTTTTTTTTGTCATCCAAATCCTTGGTTTAAAAATAGACAAAAAGGCCAAGCAAACAAGAAGAAAGAATTAGTAGTGTCAGAGGTGCTACGGAGTTTAGTCACAGGAATTTGAGAAAGATTGGACATAAATTCTCGAAAGACTTGTTTGAGAGCTCCTTTAAGACATGTTAGAAAAAGTAAATCTGATCAAGTTTTCAAAAGATGGAGTAGACCGGTGCTTGCCTATCAAAAGTTACAGTCAGCTCACTGTGACAGGGAAACATATTGGGAAGACCAATAATAATTCAGACAAAGTAAAGGAAAGTACTGTGGGTAATTCATGTAAATCCTATTCTGCTGCAGTTTTGCAACCAAATGTCAACTTTTTACAAGCTGCAAATTCATTTTTATGTTTTAGACTGCTTTAAGGAACGTGTTTGAAAAGAACTTAGTAAGTTTCACTTAAGACATGCCAGTTGGTAGAGTTTCATTTTTTTGTAAATAATTCTTAGTGGAAAGTAATGAAAAACCTAGGTGAGGCCATGAACTCTGATGCATTTTGCTGCTGCCATGTATTCAAAGCTAGCAAGGGAAGAAAAAAAACAACAGGAGGGGACCTTCTGAGGGGCTTAGCTGTCAGAAAAAGGTCAACTAATACTTGATAAGATAGGGGAGTGTCTTCACAAACAGGAGATAAAATAGGGATAAGAGTGTCTCCACAAACAGGGAAGTTAACTGAAATTACTGGAGTGAGATAGCCAAAAAAATAGGAGAGTTAGTTGAAGCTTCAGGACTAAGATAACCAAAAAATAGAGGAATTAACTGAAAATGCAAAAGTTAGACAATTATAAAACTGCAAAAGTTACACTTTTATTTTAATAGGTGGATCGGAGGTCTGTACCTTCCAAGTACCTCAGCCAATGGGGAAAGGAAGAGGGTGTGAGAAACGGGCTGAATTTTGCTTCAGCTAATTGATATATTTTTTTTCTTTTTCTGTTAGCATGTCTGTATTGATAAAGGTAGTTCAGTTATAGTGGAGTCTTATCCCTTGTGTCCAACTGATCCTTGGAGGTGCCTTGGGGCTGTCCAGGGGTGTTATCTAGGTAAAGGCTAACCAAAGATTGGTGGCAGGCTGATAAACGGACAATGGACGGTGAAGACTGATAAGTGGACGAAGGCCACCTGGAGGGTAACTAATGAAGATATGAACACCAGAGTACTTGTAACCACTAATATTGGACAGCAGGTGAAGGCAAACGTATAGCAGGGTGTTTAGGATGATAATTTTGTAGAAATTTGTGTATGTGTATGGGCTTTATCTGTAATAGGTTAGGTGGTCGGGAAGAATGTGAGCTCCAACTTCTCAGCCAATGAGAAGGGAGACAGTAACTCAGGCGGCTGGGACATGAAGTATAAATATACCTGTCCCGGTTTGAGGTAAAACCGAACCAATTTTGTGTTCTGTAGTTTTACATTTTAGCTAGGCCTCCTCTAACTCTGTGAAATTAACGGCATATTGTGGAGAAAACTGCTCGTTCCCAGAATGATAAGGCCAATGTTTGTGCTAAATGCCAAGGAATGGTATGCAGAGAGGCCATTGCTTATACTTATTGCTATAACGACCAAGGTCAGCCAATTTTCGTTATTTGCCCCTTAGAGGGTCGGAAACGGAAAAACGTAGAGGGGTCACACCTGTGGGGAGGAGTGGACAGGACAGGTGACCCAAACCTGACCAACTGGGGTATTCCATCCCATCTGCCCCATGCTCAGTATAAAAGCTGCGGGATCAAAGGGTCAAGTCTCTTCCTGCGATGGCCGACGTCCAGAGAGGACCCTGTCTGTTCATCTGCCTTTGATCCTGATCCGAGTGTTCCTGACTCAAGAGCTGGAATCCAGTTCCCATCCGTCGCTGAGTCCAGTCTGGGACTTCCCCAGTGCCTGCTGGTGACGGGACTGTCATCCTGGGAGCTTGATATGATTTTGTATATACTGTATCTATTTCATTATTTCATTCTTTTTTTTTTTTTCTATTTTCATGTTAATCCTTCATTAAGGTAGTTTAGTGCATTCTAAACTTCTGAATCTCCTTATCTCTTCCTCTCCTCTTTCTTTTTGGGAGAGGCGGGGGGGAGGGCTATCTGTCGGTCTGGTTGCGGTGATTTCAGCTGAATCCACGACAATACCAAAAAACCAAAAGATGGGTGTGCCTCTGCTTTGAGATGCACCCGATTCAGCGCTGTTTTGTACAATAAATTTTTATACCTTTGCTTCGGCAACTTTGTCCTCTTTAAATTCTAGGTGTGAGCTGGCATTTCTCACAATTTGGGGGCTCCCCCAGGATAAGCACTCCTGTTCCTGCGAGACGAGACAGCGAAGAGGAGAAGGCACGCCCTGATGATTTCAGCGGTCTCCAATCTACTGTCTCATCCCATAAAGGAGCAGCGGGTCCTATCCGGATGGAGGACTCCTGAAGCAAAGAAGGGGAAAAGAAGGATTGGATAGACAGGATTAAGTAACGTGCGGCAGCCGATAATTTTTGTGCACGGGACCCGGGTAAGAAAATTGACTGTTAAGTACTACTCGGGCGACTGGGATAGCGGACTGGGAGTGTGTGAATGAGGCGCAGAATTGCCTGCGAAGTGAGTGTGGAGCCCTTCTAACCGCGGTTCCGTCTCTCCGCGAGGAGACCGGCCGGTGAAGGGGTGAAGCGAAAAGGTTCCAGGTGAAAGTAGTGCCGCTGGAGAGTAAAAATGGGAAATAGGCCTAGTGGAAAGAAGGTTATAAAGAACCGGGGATCCAAAGATCCTGGTTTGAGCGTTCCACCCGACAGTCCTTTGGGGTGATGCTCGGGAAATGGGGGCAGGGTTGCACCCGGAGGGGAAAAAAAAACAAAAAAAACCAAAAAGAAACATGTTAAAAAAAAAAGTGATACGGTACTGTGTGTTTGAATGGGTGAAAGAACCCGTTGGATCTGACCTGTTCTACTGGCCACAGTTCGGGTCAACGGAAAATTGGTTATGCCAGGCTCTGAACTTATATGTAAATAGTAAGAACCCAGTAAACCAAGAAAAAAAGTGAATATGCTTCGTGCTGGAGAAGGTCTCACCCCTTATTTGTTGCAAGAGACCTTGGGGGGAGGAGGAAGATAATGAGGAAGAAGGAGGTGATCCTGTGAGGCCTGGTGCCTCTCCGCTTGGGGAAACTCGGAGAGCCCGGGTCACAGAATTGGATCAGATTGTGAGGGATGTTCAGAATTTCCCTTTGCCTTCTTCTAAAAGGGAACACACAGAGATTATGTTCCCTTTGAGAGAGTTACACTTGCCGGGAGCCCCGGGTTCGGTAGGCTTTGTGAATGTACCTCTGACTAGCACTGAGGTGCGGGAGTTTAAGAAGAAAATGAAAAAGTTATTAGAGGACCCTTTGGGGTTGTCAGAGCAGCTCAACCAGTTTCTGGGCCCTAATCTTTAAATGCAGTTCACTTTAGGAGCCCTGTTCACACCAGAAGAAAAACAAACGATCTGGGCTGCAGGTGTTAGAATTTGGGAGCGAGAAAATCCTCCCGATGTCCGGGGGGGGGAGGTGTTCCTGGGGGAACAGAAGTTCCCTGTGACAAGACCTGCCTGGGATCAGAACAATGCGGAGGGGAGGAATAATATGTCTGATTACAGAAGATTGGTCATCAGGGGAATAAAAGAGGCAGTCCCCAGAGAACTTTGATAAGGCTTTTGAAAGTACATAACAAAAGGGTGAATCTCCCACAGATTGGTTGGAAAGAAAAATATACAACGATACTCAGGAATAGATCCTGAGAGTGATGTGGGGTGAGAGTTGTTTAAAGTTAATTTTGTCACTAAGGCGTGGCCTGATATAAAGAAAAAGTTAGAGAAATTGGAAGACTGGCGTGGTTGAGATTTGAATGAATTGTTGCAAGAGGCTCAGAAAGTGTATGTCAGGAGGGATGATGAGTAAGTGAAGTGAATGTGAAGCGGTAGTCAGAGAAAGAGAGAGAGATTATCAGATCATGGCAGAGGTCCCAGTTGTGGACCACAGCGTGAGTGTGGAGAATACATGGTTCAGCCGGATGGGAGAGGGAACCCTCATGGGTGGCAAGTGGGTCCTAGAAAGTGTTTTCATTGTGAGAGAGAGGGACACTTTAGGAGGGATTGTCTGATGAGGCAGAGGGAAGATGGAGTGCTCCGAGTGATGGAGCGAGATGATTATCCCCAAGAATAGGGGTATCAGGGGCTTTACCTTCTGGGGTCTAACCATCATATTGAGCCCGTGATAAATTTAAAATTAGGACCCCAGAAGGAGGAATACATGTTCCTGGTGGACACAGGAGCAGAAAGAACAAATATAACCAAAATTCCACAGGTATATGAGATCAGGAGACTCATGACTGATGTGGTTGAGATAAAAGGGGAAAGGTTTCCAGTCCCTATTGTGGAGCAAGTAAATGTACAGGGTAGTAACCAAGAAGTAAAAGTGGACTTAGTGGTAATACCTGAAGTAGGAGGAAATCTATTGAGGAGGGATTTACAAATATTATTGGGGATCGGAATGGTTTCAAAAGAAGACAGAATGATGGTGCAGCTTTATAAGTTGACGACAGAGGATGAAAAAGTGATTAATCCAATCGTCTGTGTGGCAGAAGGAAACCGGGGAGGATTAGACACACCCCCTCTGAAAGTGGAATTAAAGGAGGAGAGTCAACCTGTGCGTGTGAAGCAATACACTATATCCCTGGAGGGGAGGAAGGTGCTCCAACCTGTGATTGAAGGATTGTTGAAAGATGGTCTTTTAGAGCCAGGCATGTCTTCTTATAATATACCTGTTTTACTGGTTAGGAAGTCAGGTGGGGGTTGGAGACTAGTGCAAGATTTGAGGGAACTGAATACAATTGTTCACATGCGTCACCCAGTTGTACCCAACCCTTATACATTGTTAAGCAAAATACCTCATGAACACAAGTGGTTCAGTGTAGTAGACCTTAAAGATGCTTTTTGGACCTGTCCTCTGGTGGCAGAAAGTCGGGATGTGTTTGCCTTTGAATGGGAGGACCCGGTAACAGGGAGGAAGCAGCAATTCCGGTGGAATGTTTTACCACAGGGGTTTACTGAATCACCCAACCTTTTTGGAGTATTGCAGATGGTATGTGCTGCTTTAGAGATACAATGGGACTTCCACAGCCCCTGGCATCCTCAGAGCTCTGGCAGAGTCGAAAGGATGAATGCAACTCTCAAAACACGTATCACCAACCTGGTAATAGAGACTAAGCTACCTTGGACCAAATGCCTGCCCCTAGCCTTGTTGAAAATTAGGACTGATCTGAGGAACAATTTGGGAGTATCTCCATATGAAATGCTATTTGGTCTTTGAGCTGGCATTTCTCACAAGGGTTACATGCGGCCGGGGAATTAGGATAAAATCGAGGCTGCGTCCTCCAGAAAATTGAGAGACCCCACAGGGGAACACCCCAGTGGACTTTCCCTTTATTCGAATAAAGTTTTTGCAGGACTCCTCTGTCTCCTTTGTGAACATCGTCCTCTGGCAACAGGATTTTCCACACATGCTGAATTTCTATACAAAAATATACAACAATATTAGGGTAAGGTCCAACTGAGAAACTGTATAGCACAAAATTTATTAAGTTTACCCAGATTTTAATTTTTTTATATTGTAGAACAACATGCATAATTTTATAGCCACTATGCAGGGAGCAATAGAGAGGCAGAAATGACACCTGGACCTTGCAGAAAATGTTTGTAAGTACTTACACCAGTCTTCTTATCCTGTATTTAATGTTGCTGTAGTTACGTGACATACAGTGAAGCTGATACTTGCTTCACTGTGAAGCATGACAACGTGGACTGTTCCAGTGTTCCTAAAAGCAGCTAATTGTTTTTAAGGAGGTCTGTTGCTTTTCTGGTATAATCCATCCTTGTATCAGCTAGCTTTGAGTGAAGTGGCTAGTGAAGCATCACAATAGGCGCAGCTCAACCTTGTATTATTAGAAATCACTGCAGCTTAGTTAAAGCTTTGCACAAGGATTGCTTTAAAATGAGAATTACAGAACCATGTATATGCTATTCATAATTTGCCTTCATTCATAGGCCTAGACATCATATCAGTGAAATTGCTGAATTAGTAGGAAAGTACTATTTAGTGCCCACTTCTAAGGATTGAATGCACTATTTAAAGCTTTGAGATGTACCGCTGGGGATTTGTGGCGTAATTTGAATAAGTGTGAGTGGTAAGGTCTCATTTTAAGTATCAACGTAATTGAATGAGCTGAACAATGCATTCTTGATCCCATCTAATACACACCATAGTTACCCTGATAATGAATGTTTACTCTATGAAAATCCCAGAACCTGAGATTTCTCCTTGTTTTTCTTGAGAAGTCACCATATAATGGAAAGGGAAGGAAGGAGCCATATGGTGGTCTAGGCACCTTCGATCCTAAACACCATTAAAGCAGAGAAGAAAAACTGGATTATCAAATGTAAAAATGAAGAGAGGATTTTTTTTTTGCATTCTGTGTTTTCTCAGTATTTCAGTGATTGGATAAGCAAGTTGATTTAGATGAGCACATTTTCAGATGTCCTAAATTGGCAGGGGAAATAACGAGTTTCTAAGAATGATGATTGTGTTCTAGGTATTAGGATGAAACCTACAAAAGAGTTGCTCTATGAACAGTTTCAGAACATACCAAATTTGAATGATTTTATTAATATGTGATGAAAAAAAAAGCAACAAACACACTTTTCTTAAGGAAAGTTTTGAAGCAGCTCTAAAATACTCTTTCATTTTTGTGTACAGATTAGATTTAAAGCAAATATTCTGAACTATGAGCTACTCATACAAATTTCAAAGTAGAAGACAAAAACAGTTAGTTCTTCAGAAAACTGTAACATTGCTTCTATTCCATAAATGGTGTCATTGGCAGTACTATGATCTGTGGATCTAACAGATCACACTGTTGTCTTCTTGTATAGGCAAACTCCACTGCTTTGAAATGCAAACAGAACACTCATTGAACACCCAATATTGTAATTTTTAAATGCTACAATAAAAATGGAATTGCATAAAATAAAATCATTGATTTTGTTAAAACATTGAAAAAATTTACAAACACAAGTTCCTCTAAATCAATTAGCCCTGAATTTCTGGTGAATTACATGTCATAAAATAAACAGTCATATGTATGGAAATGGCCTACTTAATTCCTTTGTTGTTTGCATGATTACTGAATTTCACTGAATTTCACTGAATTTTAGAGTTGGAAGGGACCATAGAGATCATCTAGTCCAACTCTCCTGCCAAAGCAGGACCACCCAGAGCATGTCAGATCATGCTACTCAGGACGGCATCCAGGCGGGTCTTGAAAATCTCCAAAGAGGGGGACTCCACGACCTCCCTGGGCAGCCTGTTCCAGGGCTCCGTCACCCTCACTGTGAAAAAGTTCCTCCTCATATTCAAGTGGAACGTCTTATGTTCCAACTTGTGCCCATTACCCCTTGTCCTCTCACTGGCAACTACTGAAAAGAGTCTGGTTCCCTCCTCCTTCAGTCCGCCCTTGAGATACTTATAGGTATTAATAAGGTCTCCCCTCAGCCTTCTCTTCTCCAGACTAAAGAGTCCCAGCTCTCTCAGCCTCTCCTCATAAGGGAGATGCTCCAGTCCACGAATCATCTTTGTGGCCCTACGCTGGACTCTTTCCAGTAGTTCCCTATCCCTCTTGAACTGGGGAGCCCAGAACTGGACACAGTACTCCAGTTGTGGCCTCACCAGCGCAGAGTAGAGGGGGAGAATGACCTCCCTCGACCTGCTGGCCACACTCTTTCCTATGCAGCCCAGGATTCCGTTGGCCCTTTTGGCTACAAGAGCACACTGTTTGCTCATTGTCATTTTATTGTCCACCAGGACCCCCAAATCCTTTTCTTCGGAGCTTGTCGCCAGCAGGTCCATGCCTAATCTGTATTGGTGCCTGACATTCTTCTTTCCCAGGTGCAAGACCCTACACTTATCCCTGTTGAACCTCATGAGGTTCTTCCTTGCCCAGCTCTCCAGCCTGTCCAGATCCCGCTGGATGGCAGCACGGCCCTCTGGGGTGTCAGCCACCCCTCCCAGTTTGGTATCATCAGCAAACTTGCTGAGGATACACTCTGTCCCCTCATCCAGGTCACTGATGAATATATTGAACAATACTGGACCAAGTATTGACCCCTGGGGGACACCACTAGTTACAGGCATCCAGCTTGAACCTGCTCCATTAATCATCACCCTTTGGGTCCTGTCGCACAGCCAGTTTTCAATCCACCTCACTGTCCCCTCTTCCAACCCGCACTTCCTCAGTTTCCCAATCAGGATGTTATGGGAGACAGTGTCAAAAGCCTTGCTGAAGTCAAGGTAGATGACATCTGCTGCCCTCCCCTCATCCAACCAACCAGTTATAACATCGTAAAAGGCTATCAGATTGGTCATACATGATTTACCCTTGGTAAACCCATGTTGCCCACTTCCAATAACCCCCCGTTCTTCAATTTGTTTGGAGATGACCTCAAGAATGAGTCTCTCCATTATCTTCCCAGGGACAGAGGTGAGACTAACTGGTCTGTAGTTACCAGGATCCTCCTTCTTGCCCTTTTTGAAGACTGGAGTGATGTTGGCCTTCCTCCAGTCCTCAGGCACCTCTCCTGTTCTCCATGACTTTTCAAAGATAATAGAGAGTGGCCCAGCAATAACATCTGTCAGCTCTCTCAGCACTCGTGGGTGCATCCCATCAGGGCCCATAGACTTATGAATGTCCAGTTTTGTCAAATGGTCCCGGACCTGGTCCTTATCTACTAGAGGAAAATCCTCCTCCCTCCATACCATCTCCCTTGCCTCCAAGGCCAGAGATTCATGGGGGGCACTCCTGGCAGTAAAGACTGAAGAGAAGAAGGCATTCAGCAACTCTGCCTTCTCCATGTCTTCCACTACAAGGGTGCCCACCTCATTCATCAGTGGACCCACCTTATCCCTAATCTTTCTTTTACTGTTTACATACCGAAAAAAACCCTTTTTATTATTGTTAACTGTAGTGGCCAAGATGAGCTCGGCTTGAGCCTTGGCCCTCCTAATTTTCCCCCTGCACATCCTCACCGTTTCCTGGTATCCCTCCTTGCTTATCAGGCCCCTCTTCCAAAGATCATAAACTTTCTTTTTTTTCTTGAGTTCCAGCCAAAGCTCTCTATTTAGCCAGGCTGGTCTTCTTCTATTCCTGCTTTTTTTCCGAGTCATAGGTATGACTCTTTCCTGTGTTTTTAAGAGTGCCTCCTTGAAGTACGACCAGCCCTCCTGGGCACCTTTGGCCCTCAGAACTGCCTCCCAAGGGACACTTTCAACCATGCTCCTGAGCAGGCCAAAGTCGGCTCTTCTGAAATCCAACGTGGCAGTATTGCTGGCCCCCCTCCTTGCTTCAGCAAGAATTGAAAATTTTATCATTTTGTGATCACTCTGCCCAAGTCGGCCCCCAATGTTTACATCCCCCACAAGACCCTCTGAGTTAACTATCAGCAGGTCCAGTAGGGCACCTTCCCTAGTTGGTTCCCTCACCAGCTGCATTAGGAAGTTGTCTTCCATGCATTCCAAGAATCTCCAGGATTGTTGTCTCTCTGCTGTGCTGTATTTCCAGCAGATGTCAGGGAAGTTGAAGTCCCCCATGAGTACAAGGGAGAGTGATCTCGAGGCCTCTGCCAGCTGCTTATAGAATTCCTCATCGGTCTTCGCATCCTGGTTTGGGGGTCTATAACAGACGCCCACCACAATATCTGCCTTACTGGCCCTCCCCTTGATTCTTATCCATAGACACTCAACACTGCTATCATACATGTTGTTGAGTTCTAGGCATATAATACTGTTCTTGACATAAAGGGCCACCCCACCGCCTTTCTTTCCTTGCCTGTCCCTTCTGAAAAGCTGATAGCCATCAATCACAGCACTCCAGTTATGTGACTCATCCCACCACGTTTCTGTGATGGCTACTAGGTCATAGTTTTCTTGCTGCACGATGGCCTCCAGCTCCTCCTGTTTGTTGCCCATGCTGCGTGCGTTCATGTAGATGCACTTCAGCTGGGCTAATCGTCCTACTATTCTTCTGGGAGGGTTAACTCTAATTCCCACCTGTCCGTGAGCAGACATTTCTGCATTTATCATCCTATCCCTACTCCTTGTGTCTTCACTAACACCTGTGTTACTCTCACCCACTTCATTTGCCCCAACAGGCTGTAAGACCTTGCTGGGACCATTACCTATTAGCACCGGTGCGGTAGTCCCAGGCGCCACCTTTGTGACCCTGGTTCCAACCCCGTCCCCCTTCAAATCTAGTTTAAAGCCCTCTTTATGAGCCCTGCTAGCTCCTGACCCAATATCCTTTTTCCCCTTTGGCTAAGGCTTTCCCCACCTGTGGCAAGCATTCCTGGTGCCCTGTAGGTCAACCTGTGTTCGAAGAATCCGAAGTCCTGCCTTTTACTCCAGCCTTTTAGCCAAGAGTTGAATTGCTGCTTTTTTTTATTTATGTCTTCATCCAGCCCTATGCCTGGTGGGATAGAGGAAAACACCACCTGAGCTCCTGACCCCTTGACTAGTTGTCCCAGACTTCTAATATCATTTTTCATTGCTTTAAAGCTTCTGGTTTTCATCTCATCATGACCAACCTGAAATATCAGGAGTGGATAATAGTCTGATGGCTGAACAAGTGTGTGGATTTTTTTTAGGAATAAGTTAGTAGGGGGGACTATTTATTTTAAATGAGACAACATTTCTTTGACCCCCCACAGCATAGTGTAATTTACAGAAATTCTTCACAGGCTTTTATTGGTCCCAGCTGTGAACAAAAGCACTAGTTATATGTTTTCAATATTATTTCAGCAGTTCAGCACTGAAGATGTCTAGCTTCAGCATTTCTTCTTTACTCTCCTGTTGTCCCATCTAACATTCACTCTGTGCCACACTGTAACCACAAAGCAGAAGATAATGCTTTAATTTAAAAATTAAATATTTCACTGGAACCAAAACTGCAAAATGATAGGGCTGCTGATCCATAACGTGTCAGTGTCAGCCAAATGCTACTACTATGCAGTCCTGCTTGCGTGAGATGGGATCATGCATTTGCCATGGCTGTAACTCCAGACCAAAATCTTAGAGAAACTAGAACCTTTCTCCATAAGCACTTCTACTGTTGATTTGCACAGTGTATCAGTCACTAAAATTCTTTCACCACTCTTTTGCTCTGTCACTGTATAAATACTCAGACTTACCCTTGCAGGTATCAAATCATAGAATCGTTTGGGTTGGAAGGGACCTTAAAGATCATCGAGTTCCAACCCCTCTCCCATGGGCAGGGACACCTCCCACTAGGAGGTCCCTCCCACCAGGTTGCTCAAAGCCCCATCCAACCTGTCTTGGAAGATCTCCAGGGATGGGGCATCCACAGCTTCTCTGGGCAACATCTTCCAGTTCCTTACCACCCTCACAGTAAAGAATTTCTTCCTAATATCTCATCTAAATCTCCCCTCTTTCAGTTTAAAACTATTACCCCGCATCCTATCATTCCACTCACTCATAAAAAGTCCCTCCCCATCTTTCCTCTATACTGTAAGTACTGGAAGGATGCTATGAGGTCTTCCCGGAGCCTTCTCTTCTTCTGCCTGAACAACCCCAGCTCTCTCAGCCTGTCCTCGTAGGAGAGGTGCTCCAGCCCTCTGATCATCTTTGTGGCCCTCCTCTGGACTTGCTGCAACAGGTCCATGTCTTTCCTGTGTTGGGGACTCCAAAGCTGAAAACAGTACTCCAAGTGGGGTCTCATGAGAGCGGAGTATAAGGGTAGAGTCACCTCCCTTGCCCTGTTGGCCACATTTCTTTTGCTGCAGCCCGGGATGCAGTTGGCTTTCTGGGCTGTGAGTGCACATCTCCAGCTCATGTTGAACTTCTCATCAAGCAACATACCCAAGTCCATTTCTGCAGGGCTGCTCTCAATCCATTCTCCATTGAACCACCATTTGTGCATGGGTATGCCCTGATCCACGTGCTGAACCTTGCACTTGGTTTGGTTGAACTGAGGTTTGCATGAGGTTTGCACGGGCCCCTGACTCAAGCCTGTCCAGGTCTCTCTGGATGGCATCCCTTCCCTCCAGCAAGTCGACTGCGCCAAGAAGCTTGGTGTCATTGACAAACTTGTTGAGAGTGCACTCAATCCCACTGTCCATTTCACTGACAAAGATGTTAAATAGCACTGTTCCCAGTACTGAACCCTCAGGAACTCCACTCGTCACTGGCCGCCAATTGGACATTGAACCGTTGACCACAACCCTTTGAGTGCAGCCATCCAGCCAGTTCCTTATCCACCAAGTGACCCATCCATCGAATCCATGACTTTCCAATTTTGAGACAAGGATGTTGTGGGGGACAGTGTCAAATGCTTTGCACAAGTGCAGGTAGATAATGTTAGTTGCTCTTCCCATATCCACCACTGCTCTAAACCCATCATAGAAGGCCACCAAATTTATCAGGCACGATTTGCCCCCAGTGAAGCTATGTTGGCTGTCACTGATCACTTCCTTATTTCCATGTACCTTAGCATGGTTTCCAGGAGGATCTGATTGATGGATCTTACCAGGCACAGAGACTGATTGGCCTATAGGTCCCTCAGTCTCCTCTTTTTTTCCTTCTTAAAAATGGGTGTTATGTTTCCCTTCTCCAGTCAGCAGGAAGTTCACCAGACTGCCACAACTTCTCAAATATTATGGGTAGTGGCTTGGCAAGTTCATCTGCCAGCTCCCTCAGGACTTGTGGATGTATCTCATCTGGTCTCATGGATTTGTGCAACTTCAGGTTCCTTAGATGGTCACAAACCTGATCTTTTCCTACAGTGGGCAGTTCCTTTTTCTCCTACTTCTTGCCTTTGCCTTCTGTGATTTAGGCGGTGTGGAGAGAGCACTTGCTGGTGAACATTGAGGCAAAAAAGTCATTGAGTACCTCAGGCTTGTCCACGTCCCAGGTCACCAGGTCTCCCATTCTCTTCTGCAGAGTGCCCACATTTTCCCTAGTTTTCCTTTTATCGCTGATGTAAGAAGCTCTTCTTGTTGCCCTTAACATCCCTGGCCAGATTTAATTCTATCAAGGCTTTCACTTTCATAACCCGATCCCTGACCGCTTAGACAACTTCTCTATTCCTCCCAGGCTACCTGTCCTTGCTTCCACCCTCCGTAGGCTTCTTCTATGTGTTTGAGTTTGTCCAAGAGCTCCTTGGACAAACCCTTCATGTTCATCCATGCAGGCTTTCTGGCATTTTTGAACAACTTCCTCTTTTTTTGGCATGCATTGCTCCTGGGCTTGGAAGAGGAGATTCTTGCATATTAACCACCTTTATAGGGCCCTTCTTTCCTCCAGGGCTTTATCCCATGATAGTCTGACAAGCAGATCCCTGAAGAGGCCAAAGTCTGCTCCTCTGAAGTCCAGGGTGATGAGCTTGCTATGTGCTCTCCTTACCACCCTGAGGACCTTGGACTCCACCATCTCATGGCCACTACAGCCAAGGCTGCCCTTGAGCTTCACATTCACCACCAGCCCTTCCTTGTTGGTGAGGACAAAGTCCAGCATAGGACCTTTTCTCATTGGCTCGTCTGTCGCTTGAAGAAGTAAGTTATCATCAACACATTCCAGGAAACTCCTGGATTGCTTATTGCTGGTCATTGACATAGAGGACAAGACCCCCATCATGTCTCTGTGATGCCAGTAATGCCCTGGAGGTGCTTGCATGTCTCTTAACCGCTCCTCCTCCTGCTGTTAATTCCCCATGCTATGTTCATTTGCATAGAGGCATTTAAGTTCAGCCCTCAATGAAGCTAACTTACTGGCTGGAGTGGCTGGAATTCCTTTGTGGTGCGCTCCAGGTGCTCTCCTGCTGACCTGTGATCTTTCTCCATGTCATCTATTGCAGGCACTGACGTCAGATAGGCAGGAGTGGAGTTGATTGAGGTTCCTTTCCACCGGAAACTCTAGTTTAAAGCCTTCTTCATGAGCTTGGCAAGCCTCTGACTGATGATACTCTTCCCCTTCTCTGACACATGGACCCCATCAGGTGCTGGTAGACCTGGTTCCTCAAAATGAATGCCATAGTCTAAGTAGCTGAACCTCTGGCTGTGGCACCAGTCCTATAAGCATTTGTTGACTTGCTAGATTCCACTGGATCTTTCAAGCCCCTTCACTTTGACAGGAAGGATTGATGAAAAAACTACCTACTCTCCAGAGTCCTCTACCACTGCTCCCAGGAGTCTGTAGTCCTTGATATGCCTCAGACTTCTCCTGATGGTATCACTGGTGCCCAGATGAAACAACAGCAGTTGACATGGCTAAGAACAGAAAACCAGTACAAATACACAGTCAGCTTTCCTAACAATAAAATCTATTAGTGGGATATAGTACCACTCTTGATACAGCTCTGCTGATTTCAATTTAGTACCATACGTGACTGTTACTAAATGACTCTGTACCATGTCCATTTCTCAGAATAGATATATCTTGAATCTCTTTGTCAAAAGGACCAGATTTTTGAAGGTTTTGAGGATAATAAAGACAAAAATAGCTCCAGCTAAAATCTACGGAACAGTCCTAACCAAAATAAAAGCCATGTTATTAGAGGGGCCTGAGAGGAGATTTGTTTGTAAACGTTTTCAGTTTTTTAGTGGAAAGTGATTTCTGGTTTTTGTTTGATTGCTTGTTTGTTTTTTAAACTTGTGCACTAATTTATTTATTTTTTAATACATGGGGAAAAGTTCAATGCAAAAAAGTTTTGATAGAAAGTTTCAATGCAAAAATGTTGGTTTCTTTTTTTTTTTGTAACTGTTGAAGGCCTTTTTCATATCCTTCTTTGTCTGAAGGTGAAACGTTTGCAGAATATGGATGGATATACTGTAAGACTAATTTTCATTGACCACAGTGTTATATAATGAACATTCAATATAAGTGAAGCACAATTTATAAGGATTATTTAAAGAGTATTGTATGTGTGTGAACATGTTATAAATGAGATGCCATCGTATGTATGGTGAAAAAAAATTAGAAAGGCAAGCTGCTAAGTATTTATAGTATTTTATGCAGTGTCTTACACAGAATACAATGAATGTTGTTTGCATTGGAAGGTCCATAACAGGTACCCTCTACTACCTATAATTGAGACCTTCAGTATTAAATGTAAAACAGCACAAATTATATTTCATTAGTGTTTTCAATTGCCATATGAAGAGTTTTCTATCAGTGTTATCATCCGTAACAGGAGAAGAAGGGGAGTTCTTAAACAAATCTTTCTTGATCTTTCCTTGATTGTAAATAGTGACTAAGACATGAGTAGAAACTAAGGTTCACTGGAATAACATTATGACTATGCAGTAGGTGGCAATGATACATGTATATAGGCTCCATCATCTTAGCAATGCACTGTGGGGAAAGGCTTAATATTCTTTAGATGTTCTCTGATTCTGCCTTCCTTAGTCTGTTGTGGGATACAGTGGAAGCAAAGAAATAATCTATTTTCACTTGCAAGTTGTAACACAATTTGTGATGCATTAAAGCAATGATCCTTGAATCTGCTGCCTTTGATGGTGGTTCGAAAAAAATACCTGCTGTGCAGCACTGAAGGGGAAGTGTCACAGTGCATTTCATTGATAGTGGAGTAACAATGAACTTTGATGTCTGTTATGCATATTATTCATTCATGCGTTCTTGGTATATTGTCCTTCTTAGGAAAGAATTCTTCAAAGAAAGAGTGGTCGGGCATTGGAATAGGCTGCCCAGGGAGGTGGTTGAGTCACCATCCCTGGATGCATTTAAGAGACAATTAGATGTGGTGCTGAGGGATATGGTGTAGGGGAGGACTTTGTAGAGTAGGGTAGATGGTTGGACTCGATGATCCCAAGGGTCTCTTCCAACCTAGATGATTCTATGATTCTATGATTTGGAATCATATGTATTACTATAAGTTTAATCAGCATGACAAGCAGATCTGGTTTCCGCCTTCCCCCACCTCCTCACCCCCACCCCCCCCAGCCTGTATTTTGCTTGTAGTACCACAAGCCCATCTTCAAAGGTTCATATTCAAGCCCATCTTCAAACATTCATATTCAAGCTACCATCCTTCTGGGCAACAGTGTCTGGATAGGAGTGCTTTTAATCAGTCTGTCAGAGACACTCTGCAATCAGGCTGAGATGTACTTACTGACCAGTTGATCTTTCCTTCCTTCAGGAAGCTTGCCACTTCTTCAGTCTTTTAACTATGTGCAGTACCATAAAATAACTTAGTGTGTGCTAAAGATGGTAAGATTATTTCATTAGTCATCCTTCCTGTTGTTCCTAGTAGTAGTGTGCAAATGTCCCTGTTCTGCCACTGAATATTCCAAGCAGCATAGCTATCACATGCCTAAAACATCTCTGGCAGTTACTCTGTTTTCTGGATTATATGACTGCTTTTAAACTTGACCTGATATTCATCACCTGTATAAACTGATATCTGTACATTATGTGTTCACCATGTTTTGGTTTCGTTAGTGGTTTTTTTTTAATGTGTAAAATTTTAAGATGCATTATAATGGCTTGATCTGATGTGTATTAGTTAAATGTGGCTCATTTCATGACTGAGTGGGAAGACTCTCTATAGTCTAGAAAATCAGCATCCTAACCACAGGTGGTGCTTTATTGTTTTCTCACTCTTCAGCTCTCTTACATTTTTTATTTCTTTATCTGTTTCTGCAGTCACATACAGAGTTTTGACTAAGCAAAGGCATGACTATCCTAACTTCGGTGAAATGAGAGAAGATGATGTTTTCCAATTCTTACAGTAATTATAAAGGTTTCTTTTGGAGAGGGGAATGCTTTTTATTGGTATTTCTGCAGTTATGAATAATAGGTTGTATCTATTGCTGACACCAAGCTGGTCTGTTGGAAGGATGCCTTCACTTGGCCCTTTGCCAGCGACCCTTTGTTCTTCTAGCTAACAGCAGAGAGAGTATCAGTATCATCTCACTTCTTTCATCTTGTCTCTCCGGGTAAATTGTCCGATGTTCCAGGAGTTGCACTGCTTGGAGGATTAAGACCTATCATAGTGCAAATAAGCCAAATTTCCTTACATGATTTCCTCTTCTTTTATACATGACACAGAGTTTTGTTCCACTTTAGTAACCTATGACAATAAGGTGGAAAGTGAGACTGAGGCTGATGAAATGCAGAGGGTAAAATGAAAATGCATGAAAGTCTCTGATGACAAAAGTACAGGGAAGTTTATAGGTACAGACATCCAAGGTGCAATAAAATGCATGCAGTACTTGTACGTATTTGAGGGTACAGTGGTTACACAGTCCTGGTTACACAGTCCTAGTTATACAGTCCTACAAGAATTGGAGATGCTTGATACTTGTTCCATCCTTTGCCTGTACAAAGTTGTTTAAAAGCAACTGCAGAGATCTGTGAAGGATCAGGATGTGGAGAAGGTTACCAAACTTTAGGTCATCATGGCATTCAAGGCTTGTCCCATCTCTCTATTTATTTTGGTGGGATTTTAACCAGGCTTTTAAAGCAGAAAAGTATAAGAGTAGTGTCTACAGGCCCAACTACAAGAATTCAAAATTCACCAGGTGATCTCAGCCTTCTCTAGAAAGCACGGCAATGTTAGCTCTGCAGTTACTCCATTTTGTTGGTAGATTTTGCTGTACACACCTACGTGCACCCCTATAGTAATACAAATATCTGCTTATTTAATTTGTTTTGTTTTCAGCTGTTACCTGAGCTTTCTGATGTCTAGTTTTTAGAAAATGTCAGATTTCTTTTAGTAACATGTCTGTGTTATAAGAACTAGATGAAAAATTTTGCTGAAGGAAAAAGGTTGTATCAAATACAAATGTTGTAGTCCAGAATAATGTAGATAATGGGAAAATTTTAAATAAGAATTATTTCAAAATGCAATATTTAATGTCAGATTCCTTTTTAATTATCAATAATGTAATTATTTTTCTTTAGCCCAAATTTTCCACTTGACTATTACATGTTACCCCATATCATCTTACACTGAATACTTAGTGTTTCTGTTCATTTATTCTGGCTTCTCGATATCTTAAATTATGTGTCTGATAGTGTGTTTTGTATCTGTTGGCAGAGGAAAATAAGCAACATCTCCTTGCACATTTTGGCTTCTTGATTTCTTAACTTATGTCTGATAGTGTGCAGAGGAAAAAAGTCACATCTCCGTGCTCTAAGAACTTCTTTGGAAGCTTCTTCCTGGTTTTGCAATATATTTTTTTATTTGAACTTTGCTGTACAGTGATTCTGCACAGTGAGAGGTAGTAATTGATTTTTTCCCAAACTCCTTAAAAGCCTGGCTATTATTCCTCTAATTCTTTCCTCTATTTTCCCAAATGAAAAGAAAGACACTGAAAAATGCAAGAAAAGGGAGAAAGAAATACTAGCATTCTGGTATCTCTATCGGTTCTGACAGTTTATCCATCCATTCTTACGGACCATAACAATATCATCATTAATGGATGCCAGGATACAGCTGTTCTGGACCAGTATGCTTTCTTGAAGCATTTTAAGAAGCATATTTTAAACCTATACCAAAGTATCAGTTAATAGATTTAAAAAAAAAAAAGGAAAAAAGTTTTAAGGTCACAGGAAGATATTACAAATAATAAATGTAACATAAAAACATAATTAAATAAATTAAAAAAATGAAAATCTGTTATCACACATTTCTGAAATAGAATCGATAGAATCATTACTTGCCGTGCCATCTAACAAAATATTGGGAAAAGAGATACTATGATTATTCTTATCACTAAGATAAAATGGAGACTTTCCAGTTGTTCCATTTCAGTTTTGGAAAGGTTTTGTTTATCTATGTACAGGAAAAAGTTGTTCATCAAAACACTACTATAAATAGCTTAGCATAGTAAAATCAATGATTTTTAATCATAAATTCAAGATGAAAAAGGCTGTGTATATGTCTCTGTGTGTGTGCATGTTCTATATGGGTATGTGTATGTGAAAATTTTGTTGCTCAAAGCATGCATATTTATGTGCATGTGCTGAGGCTTGGTGTTTCAAATTCACATGATTTAAGTCCACCAAGTCAAACTATTTTAACTCAATTAAAGAAATCCCTTCCCTTCCTTTGCCTCTGTTTGTTCTTCTCTTTTTACCTCCATCTTTAGGGCCCTTTCAGACATTACTTTGCAACTCCTTGACTATAGGAGGGAAGGTTGCTATCTATATGCATTTCCAGAACTGGTGATATCCCTGTGACCAGCTGTTTTAATACTGTCTGGAAGTTGGGGAAGTTTCTAATTTACTTCCTTTAAATGGAAAGTTAAATAGCAAAAAGCCTTCCCCAGAGGAGCAGGATGGAGAATTGCCTCCCTGTTGTTTAATCCTTGTTCTTGAAATTCAAGGGCTCTTATACAGATGTGTGTTGTAAATAATAAAGGAATAACTTCTGTATTTGTTAATTGCTTTAGTAATTTACTGTTGTGTCTTTGAGTGTTTTGTATCTTATTCTAGCATTTTCCACAACAGAAACTTTGATACTGTGATTTATAAGACTTTTTGGTATTTCAGCTGGAAAAGTTAAGTAGAATCTCTTGTTCGTATTGGGTGTTTTGTTCTGTATATAATAGAGAACATTCTGTTAGTCTTTCTAAAAATTTTGTTCTGGAAATTTAAATTACACACCTCTTCAGAGCTTTTGTCACATGTTATTTTTCACTTTCTTGCAGTGGAAAACTTTGAGCAATAATCATCTGTGTGACAATGCTAGAAATGAGACGTGCTGAGGAAAGGGCAATTTACTTTTCATATTTTCAGCATGTCATGAACTTGGTTCTTATTAAACTATATAATTACCACAAGGAAGAAAATGATGTATTGTTTAAACACTTTGATCGTTCCACTGGATTTTATACATTAATACTTTTTGCCTGATAAATAATGTATATGTACCAGAAACTTATGTAGCCTTTATGAATGTTTAAGTTCCTTCACCCACGCACTTCTATATTTTGGCAAATGAATAGGTTCATTTTTTGTTTCCAGTATACAGACAAGCGTTATTTGGATGAAAATCTACTGCCCAGGGATTCATTATGAAGGCTAATACTTACTTGATATGAATTGGTCTCAACTCATGTCAATGAGTGTTGTGTTAAAATATGTCAAAGAGCTGAGGTAGTTCATTAAGTACTCATTATGTTAATTTGCATGATGGCCTTCTGCAAAGACTCAAAATATGATGAAAAATCTAAATTCAGAAGACTTTTATTCTCATAAGATCACTGCTGTAGCACCTTTAGGGTCAAATTTCAAACAGGTCTATAGAAAATGTGATACTTTCTAGGTGCTTGTGAAAAACTCTGTAATGTACTGTAGGATCTGAAAGATAAGGTGAAAAAGAAGGTGAAAAATAGAAAGCTTTTCAAATCAATTTTTCTTTCAGGGTGTGTGAGTGATTTCAAATTGTACTAATGGGTACTACTCAGTTTCCCATAGTAAAAAAATATAATTATTTGGGGTTCAAAAAAGCAGAAGTTCAGAATTTCTCCCAGATCTGGTCAGCTTCATGGCCAAAACCTAATTCTGTGCATTGAGATTATTTAGAATACACTACTGTGTATGACACACTCAAATTGTTAGTTCCTTATCTACCATTGCTTCTGCTAGCTACAGGTTTGTGTACATTTTATCTTTATCGTTATCATTTTATCCTCTGTGTCACCAGAAGGAGTCACAGACTACTCAATTTACTTTTATTTGATTATTTATTTACTCAATTTATTTTCTTTAGGTTCTATCCACATTTGCTTGAAAGCTGTGACTGTTGGCAGATCCTTAAATGTGGGCCTAATGCAGTCATGTAAAATTCTGCTTTCTTGGTTTGATTCTGAATTCATAGGTTACCAGATTTCAGAGTGTGATAACTAGAGTCTGTATGTGCTACCCTCATATGACTAATTGTGGTTAATATTACAGTATGGCAGGCCCCCAGACTCCATTCAGGATCAACACAAAGGTTGTATTTGAAGATTAAATATCTTCAAAATCTCTCCTGGAAAAAGTGCAAACTAGTGTGTGTAGTGTAAACTAATTTTAAATAATTTACTGTTAATTTAGTTATGATGCACCTTAGAATATGTTACAGAACCTATGAAGATATTGTAAAATCCTTTAAGTGTCTTGCATGAAGCAGATTTATTATGAATGTCAACCATTTTTAACTTGGTGAATCATTCAGGATTCTTAGGTAGTGAATCATTCGGTTGTTCAATGAATCATTCAAATAATGGAGGCAAAAAAATGTCTTTTATTATTTGCTCAGTAGTTCAGATACATTTGCATAATGAAGTTGCTGGTTTGAAACACTTTTTACTTCTTCTCATTGTATAATGCACTTCTATTTGTGATTTAAATATATACCAAATTATGCTAAACTTCATAAAAACATTTTCTGATGTTTCAGTTGCTGTTATGACTACTCAGCAGCCATCCTAATATTTGAAAATAATGAGTAGTATGAAGGTAAAAATCATAGAAAACCAAGCCCAGGGCTTTTATTCAAGTGAAAAAAAAAAAACCACAAACACATTAAAAAACAACAAACAAACCCCCAAACACCTGTAATTTGTTTCTTTACTCTTGTTTTCTGAGGACCAGACAGTGCCTCAGGCTCAGACCTCCCTGTTGGGACTCTTAACTGTATTGTATCACTTTGGGAGAAGAGGGCTGTGTCCTTGATGATGGCCCTGCTCATCCCCTTGCAGCCATGGAGGGAAAAGGCATCTAGGTTCCCAGCTAGCAGTTATAAATTGAGAGTGCTGCCTCCCCCTCCTCAGTCCTCTCCAGACACCTCTTTGGCTTCTAGCTGGACACACTGTAGACAGGGAGAAGCATGGTCTCGCCTCGCCTCGCCTCGCCTCC
>JAHREE010000061.1:1222878-1236498 GCA_033628505.1 Tringa tobata
CCTCATATTCAAGTGGAACGTCTTATGTTCCAACTTGTGCCCATTACCCCTTGTCCTCTCACTGGCAACTACTGAAAAGTAGGCAACTACTGAGAGTGTAGGCAGTTACTATATGACAAACTTTTCCAGGCACTACTCATGACTATTTTGAGGTGTTCTATGGAAAGTCTTCATTTAAAACAAGAAGAAAATTCAAAAAATTATTTTATGGTATGAACAAATACGAAGTTCAGGAGTGAAGGGGGGGAGAGCAACTGCCCGAAGGCATAAATGTAGTGAGTCTGATTTCTGTACATGATTTGCCGAAGAACTTTGTTTCCGTTGTTGCTGTCTAAATATGTTTTTCCTGTTAGGATCCTGTATAAATTTATTGAGCAAATGTTATTACCAATGATAGTGTAAAGCAGGATTAGTAAAGATACAATAAAATAGAAGTCGTAAGTAGTAAGTATACTACACAATAAAATATCTTCCAGAGCATAAATCCACTGTTTGGAAAGCTTTTAAGAGGCACAGATACCACAATTACACTTTAGTAATTTTATAAAAACGTCAAACATTCTGTAATTTCTTTCACAAATTGGAGAACTGATATTTTTTCATTAAAAAAAAAATATCCCAAGAAATGTTCCATAAATATTGGTAGCTATGTCCTGGCAATGCCAGTTTGTGTATTATAGGCTAATTTAATTTTTCCATTAGTAGTTAAGTACTGTGAATTCAAATAATGAAAATTATTTTCCTAACTTTTCATAGTACAATGTATACTGTTTTACAGTGTTTTAAATATTTTCTTGCTGGGGAGAGGAAAAGGATATATGTTTAGTGACATATTGAAAATTTCTCTGGTTTAAAAAAAACATCTCAACCACATTACTTCAAATCCAAATCTATGTAAGGACTTACATCTATTGGATAATAGAACAAGTTAATAAAGATCTGAATCACTAAAACAAAAACCCAAACAAAACAAAAACATACAAAAAAACCCAACCCTTCTCAAATATCTTCATTCTAGTGTAAGCCCAAGAGAAGACAAAGAGAAATGGAAGTGTTGTGCTTAGGAGCAGAAACCAAATAACTCCCAAGGCTGATAATAGAATCTTACACCTGCACTGCAACATCTTTCTGCTCTCTCTTCTTCATAGACTTAAGTGAAAACATCTTCAGATGTTAAAATCAGTGTTACATAGCTAATCACTGCAATTATTTTAAACAGTAAAATACTAGCCTGAAGGGAAGACTGTCATTAACAAAACCACTCCCAAGTTACAAAATCAAACCCATAAAGAAATATAATGATTCAATTATTAGACAAAAAAAGGATTATGTTTCTGTTTTAAGAGAGAAAAACAACTGGTCCTGTTAATTTCAAAATTTAAACAAAATAGAAGCCAGGAAATAAAGACTTGCTGTTCCCTCTGCAATGTAAGTAAGCTTCCTATTTGAATTTTTACGTAATGGTAAACACATTTTTGTCTCTCAAATATTCATTCTAACATGCATTTTAACAAAGTAACTGAGGCGACTTCCAAAATAACTCACGTAAGTAAGTGCATCTTATAATTTTATTGTAGAGTTTAAGTTTTGTGTAGAATATTCAAAACAAATAAATCCTAAATAGGAAGAAGATGAGACAAACCATAGCAAAACACTGTATCCATTCCCATAGGACAGGTCCATTAGGAAGATTTTACTCCAGAATGTACCATTTGGCTATTAACTAGATTTACTGTAACTACCGCAAAACACCATGATGTTCTTGGGCCAGAAGGACTGTTACTCTTCCTTCTCAAAAACACTTGCTGAATTCCCGCAGGTTATAAACAAATTTTAATTTACATTCTCTGTATACAACTTTATAGGATGGAACTATCCAGTACTCGCAATAATAGTACATGGTAGAAATAACTATTCCAGTAGAAAAAATGTGATTTTTAGGACAAATTCCAAGAATGTAATTCAATGGTAACTACAGTGCTTCAAGCATTCCCAAAAGAATATATTCTTAAGAGAAGTTGAAATACACTTTTCTAAACAAAGTTTTGAAAGAGAAGAAGTTTTTGGAGAGAAGGTCAGAAAATTAAGAAAAAACTGATTTCTTCCTGTTCCTTCATACTAACAATCTATGTATTAGGAATTTTCACTGGAGTAATTAATAGAAGATACATAATGATGGATGATGAATTATGGAAAACCTTGTGAAGCTTCATTCTCATTTTACATTAAAAAGTCTTAAAGATTCAATCTTTGAATTGTAAGTATTTTCATTTAATTATTGTGCAAAGAAACACCACATTGACACATTTGCCTTTAATTTCATGTAGAAAGAAGCAGATAGATTGGATTATAATTTTCTTCCACTCTTTTGTGTGTTTTCATGTTGAAGGGATTTTATGACTCTATCAGTATGAGTTAAAATTAAATTAGTTACAGATATACTAGTAAATCCTCAGTAATTTCCATGAGAAATTGTTGTCCCTTAGCCAAATTGCATTCTCTTCATAAATAACAGTACCACCAAATCTTTGCTTGAGATACAAAACCCATCTTTACTTTTACTGTAGAGATGTGATGCAACTTCTATCACTCTGTGCCACTCTTCCAGTTAAATTCAGGTTTTAGTAAGCCTACTTCTCATATATTTTTAATTGGAGTCTAAAACAGCAGGTGGACACCTTCCTCTGATTTCTGAAATGGAGCCACTCACTTCCCCCTCACTACGTTTTGTTCTGAGAAGTTACCACGTGTCCAGTGCTATCAAAATACACAGGTGCATGCAGCTGTAGATTTGCTATACCTTGCATTTCCTTAGTGCATCAGTCCCTGCAATAAAACAATGAGAGGATAAAATTTCAGATTGATTCTGTCTTCCATACTCTTTAATTTCGCTGTTAGGAAAAGGCTAGCTATTTTAATGAGGTTGTTTCTTCACACTTATCAGGCATGAAAACAGTTGAAAAGCAGAGTTGGAGAATGCTAAGTCAGATTACAGGTTCTGAGTTTTGCTTTCTCACTTTTTTAAAGTGACTCTAGCACTTTAAGTTAAGCAACTCTGATATCTCAAGAGCTGCTCTGATTTGTAAAGAATTGTGTGTCTTTTAGTTTGCAAATAGAGTGTTTTAAATCTACCATTCTTGTTCATGCATGCATTGTACCTTTATGTGTAAAGGGATTTCTCAGTTATAAACTACCACAGAACTGTGATTTGGTTTCCTAGCCTTTGTTTAGAGTGTCCTGTGGAGAGAGATTAACAGTCAGGCAAATTAAATGGAATTGCATTTAATAGTTTTGTAATAAATAAAAGTTCTCACTACATGGGCTGAAATAATGAGCCTGTTTCATTTAATATTCATTTTATCATCAAAGAGGTAGATTTCATTGGGATCTTTAAATCAGATTATGAGATTCTTTGCCTTTGTATTAAAAGCTATTATGGTTTCTAGTTAAGTGTCACCTCTCCACAGTAGATTTGTAATTGATCTGATTATCTGTTCCTAGCAAAATCAAACAGTGTGAACTTATTTTTTAAAAAAAGCTATTTTAAACAGGATTTTGTTTTAGTTTACAATCATAATCATTAAATATTTATTCAAACTCTTTTAAATATCAAGAAATAACATTTTACAGAGGGTCATGCAATGTCACTCTATCATTCCCCCAGTGTTTAATCTCCCCAGTTTGTATTATCTCATCACAATATCCTTTTTTGGTTTAAGCTCTGAACATGTCAAAAATGGTGCACACTTGCATAGCTTTAACTGGAAGTTTGTAAGTACTGCCTATGGAATTGCTCAAATAGAATTTTTTTAATTAAATAGGAAACTCAGTATGGCAGTGGAGGAACAGAGCCATCTGGCCTATTGCAGTGAGTTGCTCAGTTCCTTGGCAATTGACATATTCAGTGTATTCATCCCTATTTGCCTCTCTCTTAAACAGTCAAATTGAGAAGATCTGCCTCTGTAGACTCGGGGGTTATGCTTCACAGGCACATGAGAAAGATGAAGTTTCCAGTACAGTCCCTTGGTGTCCACAGAGTAACTTGTCTGCAGCCCTTCAAGTTGATCCCTGGCTCCAGTTGATGCCCTGGAGGCAGAGGAACACTTTGAAGCAGCAGGTTATGGCTGTCAGCTTCAGGTAATGGTGCCATCTCACCAAACAGTATAAAAAGGGATGCTAACAGACTACTGCTTTACCTTGAATAGTGTTCTGTTAAAAATTGAACAAATTAACAAACAAAAACTTTGAATAAAGTTTTCAAGCTTGAAAATGCTTAGATATTTGGCTGTGGTGTAATTCCTATCACCTCAGTTGTCATTATCACCAATCTTTTGAACTTGAGTTTTCCATTACAAATCAAATACATTTAGTTATATCTATCTAACCGAACAATTTAGTGAAGAGTAATGTTTCAATTAAATATAAATCCAACTAATCTATTGGAAAGTGCCCATACTTCTAGCTGCTTAACAACTAGAAAGTGACTGTATTTAGAAAGGGTGAGAGGAAAGTGAAAGACATGATCTTGAAAAAAAATACCAAGATAGACAAATCCACTTTCTTCCTTACATTGCTCCTCAAAGAAGTAGTTTGTCATACTTCAGAAAAATAAGCATATATATTATAAGGAAGAAGCAGCTGCAGCAACAATGAAATCCTGGCTTTATGAATATCTTGCCTGTTTTTTCTAACTTTTTCACTTTGTTTAACACAAGATACTGTGGTTTATTGTTGGGGAATGGTTGCAGGATCTTGGGCACAGTTCACTGGAAAACTTATGTGAGGCTCAGTTGTCATGAGTTAGCCAGAGTAGGCCTCAGAGACATGGCAAAACATCCTGACAAAGAAGTTCTGCAAGGCTGGCAAGGACGTCCTGTCCTTGAAGATAAGAAATAAATGACTTTGAGGGAAAAACACCTGGTCTGAGAACAAGGAGGAACCCTGTGCCTCAAACTGCAAGTAGGAGGAGTATGATAATGTAATCCTTAGAATTTAGCAAATAAACAAGTAACTAGCAGACACAATTAGCTGTAACAGTATAAAAGTGTGATTGCACCGTAATAAAGTTGAAGCTTGCTTTACCACTCATATTGAGTCGACCGCTTGCTTCCCTCGCTCGTCGCAGTTTATAAGCTCACAAAGCTGATTTCATCACTGACTTCAAGGTGGCATGGATTTCACCACAGGATTTTTTTGACAAAGCATGTTAGACTTGAGGGTAACAGTGTTAAAAGGAGACTAAATGTGTTTCTGTTAGTCACAGTTGTTTTACAAGGCTTTTGGAACGCAGTGACAGAAAGTTAACATGCCTACTACAACTTTTCCCCTCCCTTTGTTCCAAGTTTTGTGTGCATTAGAAATAGATTTGCATTTTAAATGACCGGTACGTGTTAGAGGCATATAGATGATCTTCAGCAGAGCCTACCTGTGTACAGCTATACATGTAAATAAAACAACTGTATTCAGCCTGTCTGTGTGTTTAGGGTTTGTAGACCATGAAGCTGCATTACGTATGTTTTAAAAAAAGCGTATGTTTTACCACTCATATGAAAAATACATTAAGAAATGTAATTATAACAACTTCCCTTACTGCATGGAATATATTTTTAAGGATGCGTACGATGTATGTGTTATGCAGACTAGTAATATGTCTCTTAAAGACCCAGCATTTGAAGTCTACTGCAACTTTTCTGATTACAGCTAGACTCAATTTAAAGGCTCAAGCAACAGAGATCCTACCAGGTTCATAGATAAGCTGTTACAGTGATAAACTGTCCCAACCATAAAACATTCTTGCCCATGTTTGTTTTTTCATCCTATAGTTTCATTTTCCAGGCAGTGGATCTTACTGTACTGTTTTCTCCTAGATTAAAAAGCTGGTTACTGTTAGAAATTTGTTCCTCATATGCTTGCTTGTAGCTTCTGGTCAAGCCATGCTTTAACCTTCTTTTCTTCTTATTGAAGAGATGAACTCATTAAATCTCTTGCTGTGTAAAGCATCTTTTCATAGCTGAAGCACCTCTCTGAAACCTTTCTGTTTTGCAATGAGCTGGACAACAAATACAGCTGACTGTCTGCTAAGCAGTATGAAATTGTTATAAACTTGCCACTTCTACATTTCATTTTCTTCCTGAGCCATCACCTTGAACAGAAAAAAAAAACAACAAAGAAACCCCAAGCATTAAATTAAATTGATATTTTCCTAGTGAATATTGCAGTTTTTATTGATTCCTCCTATTCAGTTAATTTTAAAGATATCCTTTTGGTGCTATCAAAGTCTCTATCAGTAAAACTAAACATGTCTTTTTAAAAATAGTTTAATCTTATTTTCTTTAAAATACTATTATCTTTAAAAATATTTTTTAAAGTGTCTAAATTTATATGAAATTTAAGGACAACTACTATCAAGTAGGTTATATTTGTTTATTCGTACAGCCATGGGTGTGGTGTTGTCTGCTTCCATTTTCTAAGGAATTCCCTCAAACTGCTAGGCAAATGCCTATGTGTTTTAAAAAGCATGGACCACACCTGAACCAACTCTCAGTTGTTTAAGTGTACTAACATTGGAAGAGAGCCCTCTGAGTAGAGAAAGCAGGGGAGGAATCAGAGACAGCACCACTGGTACTCTGAATAATACCTGTGTGTATACACATGCACAATGTCCATTAATCCTGAATCATAAATTTTGGTTTACTGAGAAGGCAGAGATTGTATGTATTGCAGGAATGATCTATAAATATAATTATATACAAATATGCTTTCTGTTTTCATAATTACATTATATAGACATATATATAGAATATGCATTGCATAGATATGTATATAATATACACACTATATATGTCACATGTAATTATAGCTATATAATAGTGTACATATTATATTACTAACATTGCTACACATGACTATTTTATCATCCTTCAGTAATCCCATTAAAAAAATATTATACAAATTAGAACTTTTTTAGAAATGTGAAGGAATTTAAAAATCAGTTTCTCACATCTTTAAACATTTAGGGACAACCAGTATTTTCACTAAAGGAAAAAGCGAGTCTTATGGTTAATTCATATTTTATTTCAAACACTCCTAGATTTTTTTCCTGAAAAACTGCCATAAAGTTGGTTATAATACAAAAAAAAAAAATAAAAATAAGGATGTACCTGTGGTTTCCTTGGTGGGACTAAAAATAGACTTTTTCTGTCTCTGGGAAAGGGGTAACATTCAGGAAACACTGGTTTAAATGAGTAGTTCAGCCGTTCAGTTCAGGAAAAAGTACATGCTTAAAAGACACAATTATAAATCTGTTTATTACTATCTGTTACCAGAGAGTAATGTTTCTGTCTCTCTCTGCACTGCTGAATATACAAATTCATGTGTACATATATGAATGCATGTAGCATACATGCAATCATATATATAAATATACATAAGTATGATGACACATGGCATACGTAACTATAGAGATGGTTGTTTAAGGGTTGTGAGGTTTAGATGAAAGAACCAGTGAATATTCTAATGAGGGTTAAAAGGTGGATTCTCATATTCTTCCTTTAATATAGTACACTAAGTGCAAGATTATTCTCATTTCCTCTAATGTTAGATTAAAATGTTTGACAAAAGCCGAAAATAACAGATACTCAAAAAATCCCTAACCTGTAAGAGATTTGGACAGAATATACTGAGAAATAACAACTTCATTTAGAGCCCAAGGTAAGGGAAGGCCAACTGGATCAGGAGAAAGGGAAGAGAAAATTATATTTGTTATCTCTGGCGGGAGTAAAAGATGGATGCTAACTGAAAGGAAGCGAAATATGGATGAAATAAGTGGTTATAAGAGAATGATGTAAGAAGTGGATGTACTGTATATCATCCTGCAGGAGATGACAGATGTTTCTAAAGCCAAATGAAAAAGTATTTCTGCAAGCAAAAAAATCCTACAGTACATCTTCAAGAAAGGAAATTATATATAATGCAACATGGTTACACAAAAGAGCTGTCATGTGTGAACTCTGAATCATATGTCAAAATACAGGACAGAGAAGTGGAAAAATCAGTAGGTGGCAGCCACTGTGGCAAACAACAGACATCCATCAGCAATGTGTTTAACTGTTACTAGAGAGGGTCAGGAAATTTCACCAAGTGGCCTCTCAGCCATAACTGGGAAAACTATATTCATTGTCGCACAACAAGGCAGAAAATAAAAGAAAGATATGGTCTCTGAGATGGTTTCAAAGTAGAATCAAAGGCTCTCATTTAACTGCTGTGTATAGAAGAAATTATTTATTTTATCTTGTTCAGTGCACTAGAAGATGACTCAGGCCCTCCAGAGATGAGTAATGATCAGAGCTGGGCAAAGAGCCCTCTCAGCACTTGTAACATTGTTTCTCATCGTACATTTAGCATTGATTTTAGGAATAGAGATTTTGGCCCTTTGAAGGAGACTACATCCACAAGTATTTTTTCAGATTTTTTATAATAAAATGTCTTTCTACATCTTTCTCTTCCTTGCATTTTCCCCTTCAGAAATACCTAGATAGCTGTGGTAGCAGCTATATATTAACAGCTTCTCCAGATTTCACTAAGAAATTACAGGGACTATAAACCTCTAGGCTCCCCCCTTGACTGTGAAGCTTTTAGACCTGCCTAACACTAATAAAATTGAACATATGGTCTTCCATACCCATACCTAGTGGTTTCTAGGTATTTGTAGTAGGTAGTTGTATTTTTTGCCTCAGTCTTCACTAGTGGGGGCCCTGGCCACACTGCAGAAGATACAGAGAGCAAGCACAGGGGCTCTGAGAATGAAGAACCGCCCACAGTACAAGAAGAAGAGGTTCGCGACCTCTTAAGGAACCTGAATGTGCATAAGTCCATGGGACCTGATGAAATCCATCCACGGGTCCTGAGAGAACTGGCAGATGAAGTTGCTAAACCCCTCTCCATCATTTTTGAGAAATCGTGGCAGTCTGGTGAAGTTCCCACTGATTGGAAAAAAGGAAACATAACTCCAATTTTCAAAAAAGGAAAAAAAGAAGACGCGGGGAACTACAGGCCAGTCAGTCTCACCTCTGTGCCTGGCAAGATCATGGTGCGGATCCTCCTGAAATCTTTGTTAAGGCACATGGAAAACAATGAGGTGATTGGAAACAACCAACATGGCTTCACCAAGGGCAAATCGGGCCTGATGAATCTGGTGGCCTTTTACGGTACTGCCACAGACTTGGTAGACAAGGGCAGAGCAAGTGACGTCATCTACCTGGACTTATGCAAAGCATTTGACACTGTCCCGCACGACATCCTGGTCTCAAAACTGGAAACTCATGGATTCGATGGATGGACCACTCGGTGGATAAAGAGCTGGCTGGATAGCCGCACCCAAAGGGTTGCAGTGAATGGCTCAATGTCCAGGTGGCGGCCAGTAACGAGCAGTGTTCCGCAGGGGTCGGTATTGGGACCAGTACTATTTAACATCTTTGTCGGAGACATGGACAGTGGGATAGAGTGCACCCTCAGCAAGTTTGCTGATGACACCAAGCTCGGTGGCGCAGTTGACACGCTGGAGGGAAGGGATGCCATCCAGAGGGACCTGGACAGGTTGGAGAGGTGGGCTCGTGCAAATTGCATGAGGTTCAACCAAGCCAAGTGCAGGGTCCTGCACCTGGGACGTGGCAACCCCAGGCACAAATACAGGTTGGGTGGAGAATGGCTGGAGAGCAGCCCTGAGGAGAAGGACTTGGGAGTGCTTATGGACGAGAAGCTCAACATGAGCCGGCAGTGTGCGCTGGCAGCCCAGAGAGCCAACCGTGTCCTGGGCTGCAGCAGGTGGCCAGCAGGTCTCGGGAGGTGGTTCTGCCCCTCTACTCTGCACCTGTGGGACCCCACCTGGAGTACTGTGTCCAGCTTTGGAGTCCTCAACACAGAAAGGACATGGACCGTCTGGAACAGGTGCAGCGGAGGGCCACGAAGATGATCAGAGGAATGGAGCACCTCTCCTATGAAGACAGGCTGAGAGAGCTGGGATTGTTCAGCCTGGAGAAGAGAAGGCTACAGGGAGACCTTATAGCAGCTTTTCAATACCTGAAGGGAGCCTATAGAGGAACTGGAGAAGGACTCTTTGACAGGAAGTGCAGTGATAGAACAAGGGGAAATGGTTTAAAATTGGAAGAAAAAAGATTCAGATTGGATATAAGGAAGAAATTTTTTACTATGAGGGTGGTGAGACACTGGAACAGGTTGCCCAGGGAAGTTGTAGATGCCCCATCCCTGGAAGTGTTCAAGGCCAGGCTGGATGGAGCCTTGAGCAACCTGCTCTAGTGGGAGGTGTCCCTGCCCATGGCAGGGTGGTTGGAACTCGATGATCTTTGAGGTCCCTTCCAACCCTAACCATTCTATGATTCTATGATTCTAATCTTTGCTATGCATCATCTTCCTTTAGAAACATAGAGCCAATTTAGGGGAACTCTTCAGAAGAACCTTGAGATACTGTGGGACTCTAAAATAGGAACTTTGTCTCAAACCGTGCCTGTGCACTGTTTGCACAGGGAAATGTCTGCCAGAGATGAGTGGAGGGTCAGTTTTCAGTGCCATGTAGGCTGGGCTGTGCTGTCCTTGCTGCTGTTGTTGGGGTGGGGGCTGTCCTTGCTGCTGTTGCTGGGGTTTTTGCTCTAGAGGGCGCCTGCACAGCTGAAACGTTAATAAAGGACACTGTGAGGCATCGAAAGACTTCTGTGTGACCCCCTAGGCTTCACTGCACAGGTGCCAACGTAGCCACACCCTGGAACCGTCTCGCATGCAAATCATGGACCACCCAGCTATGTTTCATATGTGTAGAATACGTAGAACCATGTTTAGAACCACCTCATCATGCTTTGCATGCAAATGAGGGAAAAATGAAAGCATAAAAGATGGCCAAACGGACTAAGAGGTAAGCTCAGGACTCCCACTGCCTTTGGTACCCTGGGTAGGACCAATGAGACGCCGCTGAATCCATGGAATCCATGGGTGGTGATTACCTTTCCCCATCCCTTTCCCCTTCCCTTTTTTCTTTTCTTTTTCAAGAATTGTTAAAAATTGTTAAAAATAAGTAGTTTTAGTGAGTTTTCAGCATCTGACCTCATTTGTGCCTTAATTCCAACTGGGCAATTGAAACTTTACATTAATGTCTGCAGCCTGGTCACGACAGGTACATGTGCAAAACCAGACTATCCCATCTGTGTTCCGTAAATTCCATGTGATCTTATGCCATGTTAGCTTCTTGCATGACCTCAGTTGTCTTATTAATCATGAAAATCTCTCTAAGATATGCAAAAAGATTAACACCAGCAACATGGTGACATTTATCACCTTCCTGCTCCTTCCTCCCTAAATTCTCAGTGAATTTTAAGGTTTCAATTTGCCTTCTGCAAGTAAAATTTTATGTACTTGAAAAACCACTCCTCATATCTGTTGTATTACAGAACAGAAAAAAAGCTGAATAATGATCAGTCAACTTCATTGACTTGCAACAAATAATTGGCAAGTTCTGTGGAAGGTATAGCCACTGTGGTGACAAAGTGATCACTGTTCTATCAAATTAAAATATTAGGTTTTTTATCAAAGAAATATTATATATTTGAATTTAATTGTTTGCCAAAATATTGGATTTTACTGTGAATGGTATTTCACTTCTTTTGTCTGACATTAGTCAATTAGATTCCACCAATATGATTTTCAGGCAAAGTAAGAACAGGAGCCTCTTTAACTATACAAATACTTTAAAAATATTTGTTGTTTTGGTTTGCTTTGCTTTTTTGGGTTGGGTTTTTTTTTGGTGGAGAGGAGGGTTATTTGGTTTTGGGTTTGGTTTGGCTTTAAAGCTAGAGATATTTCTTAATTATGATGCAATTAAAACTTAATGTTTAACTCCATATACAATTTTGCATACTGTCTACATCTTATGCAAACTATGAGGGAATACATATTGACATCTTTTAAAAGATTTACAGTTAACAATTTGAGATATACATTTTACTCCAAAAGCCTGGAATACCCTATTTCAGTCACTGAACAAACTGACAATAAAACGTTCATACCATCCTATGATATTTCATACAATCTCATGAATTTTACAGAAAAAAAACCCACAGAAACAGTTTTAGAGTGACTCTTTGATATATTGGTCCTACTCCTTTTTTCACTCCTCCACTTGCAGTGACATACTATTTTAAATTATTCTATAATTTAAATTATAGAATAATTTAATATATCTAAAAATATGTATATAGACTATAACTATAAATTATTATACCTCTGCCAAACTGACAATGGTACTGGATGAATGTTCTTGAGAGTGAAGTAGTTAAATTTGCATGAAGAGAGAAAATCAGACATATCTGCACATTCTCACATGGCTGTAGATGCCACACAAATGTCAAGTAGGTATGCATTCAGGTCTTTGATGAGCTAATAACCTCCTGTTCTCATTATCATATATGGAGTACTACAAAGGTTTTATTAATGGTAGATTATTTGGCTTCAGCTCTTTGGACTACAAAAATATGCCAGAATTGTGCCTACATCCTTTATATCACATTGCCATGTAACCACTGACTCTATACTCCCCATGTTGTTCCATTTGTTTTCTTTAATCCTGCCATTCTTTGGTAAAAGGCTAATAGCCTTTGCACTGTGAATGGGCACTGACACTATAAACTAAATGTGATCTCTGCATATTAGGGTAGTGCAGATAATAAAAGATTAAATATACTCTTTATTGAGTAGAGACGTATTTTTAGAATAATTAACATTTATTATCATAATTTAATTTTTCTGAAAGATATTTGCCTTCTGCCAGTGGAGGCTGACTTACCCTATTTGCCTTGAAGCAAAAAGCAACGGCTGAATTTTTCGGTACAATATTCCATTATTTTATTAAAACTAATCCTTCAGCACAAATTCTGCATCCATGGTGCTGTTTGTGATCTTGATAGCGGATTTTTGGATCTTCCTTAATAATGACTGGAGCCTCAATTTTCTCACTGCTGGTTCAAGAATATGTACAGGAATTGGTTTTGCTGCTTCTTATGTGGGACTAGCTTGGTCCTTGATAGCACCACTTCAGGAACATGAAAATACGTTTTGTGGTGCTCTAAACAGAAAGTAAATTGGTTCAGGAACCAGAATCCTGTATGGTGACTGCGAGATGGAAGATTTTCAGTGTTGTAATTAATTTAATAATCTGCAATAATGTCCTCATATTTATAAAATCTGATTGCAGCAGGAAGTACTTCAACTTCAAAAGCAGCGGACCCAATTCATCTCTCACTGTGTCTAGAAACAATTTTTTATTGACTCCTTCTTAGGACCGTTGGTGTTCCCCAGTGTTCTCAGTGCATTTAGAAGTACAGAAGCATTAATCTTTTTTTTTTCTTTTTTCATTTTTTCTTTGCTTAGAAGAGAGCTTTTATAGTAAATAATAGCAGAAAAATATAAATACTATTTCTACATTATTAAATTGTTGTGGCAGGGAAATTAATTAGAAAGATGTCACATTTTTGCCATTTAATCTCATCATTTGTGAGAGTCCTAATGGTCTGAAACCAGTCTTCTACCAAGAAAGAGACATGGAAACAGCTGAAAGTC
>JAHREE010000061.1:1250140-1329953 GCA_033628505.1 Tringa tobata
ATTTTAATCACAGAATCACATGGGGTTGGAAGGGACCTCTGGAGATCATCTAGTCCAACACCCCTGCCAAAGCACGTCCACCTAGAGCCGGTTGCACAGGAACATGTCCAGGCAGGTTGTGAATGTCTCCAGAGAAGGAGAACTCCACCATCTCCCTGGGCAGCCTATTTCAGTGTTCTTCCACCCTCAAAGTAAAGAAGTTCCTCATGTTTAGATGGAACTTATGTCCAAGTTTATGCCCATTTCCTCTTGTCCTGTCACTGGGCACCACTGAAAAAAGACTGGGTCCTTCCTCTTGACACCCACCCTTTACGTATTTATAGGTGTTGATGAGATCACCCCTCAGTCTTCTCTAGACTTCTAGTTTAGACACAAGTCCTTCAGCCTCTCCTTGTAACAGGCTAATCATCTTTGTAGCCCTCTGCTGTACCCTCTCCAGCAGTTGCCTGTCCTTCTTGAACTGGGGGAGCCCAGAACTGGACACAGTACTCCAGATGTGGCCTCACTAGGGCAGAGTAGAGGGGGAGGATAACCTCCCTTGACCTGCTGGCCCACAGTCTTCTTGATGCACCCCAGGATGCCATTGGCCTTCTTGGCCACGAGGGCACATTGCTGGTTCATGGTCCTCTTATTGTCCACTAGGACTCCCAGGTCTTTCATCTCAGAGGTGCTCTCCAGCAAGTCAGTCCCCAATCTGTACTGGTGCATGGGGTTATTCCTCCCTAGGTGCAGTACTCTACACTTGCCTTTATTGAAGTACATCAGATTCCTCTCTTCCCAGCTCTCCAGCCTCGCTGGAGAGGTCTCGCTGTATGGTGGCACAGCCTTCCAGTGTGTCAACCACCCCTCGCAGTTTTGTATGGTCGGCAAACTTGCTAAGGGTACATTCCATCCCTTCATCCAGGTCATTGATGAATATATTGAAGAGGACTGGACCCAGTACTGACCCCTGGGGGACTCCACTTCTTACAGACCTTCAACTAGATTCTGTGCCCTAATAACAGCCCTCTGAGCTCTGTCTTTCAGCCAGTTTTCAATCCACCTCACTGTCCATTCTTCTAATCCATACTTCCTAAGCTTACCTATGAGGGTGCTGTGGGGGACTGTGTCAAAAGCCTTGCTGAAGTCAAGATAAACAACATCCACTGCCCTCCCCTCATCTATCCATCCAGTCATGTCATCATAGAAGTCTATCAGGTTAGTCAGACATGACTTCCCCTTGGTGAATCCATGTTGACTACTTCTGATAGCTTTCTTTTCCTCCATATGCTTTAAGATGACACCCAGAACGAGTTGTTCCATTATTTTTCTGGGGATGGAGTGAGGCTGACTGTCCTGTAGTTTCCCAGTTCCTCCTTCTCGCCCTTTTTGAAGACTGGAGTGACACTGTCTTTCCTCCAGTCCTCGGGCACCTTGCCTGTTCTCCAGGACCTTTCAAAGATGATGGAGAGGAGCTCAGCAATGACTTCTGCCAGCTCCCTCAGCACTCGTGGGTGCATCCCATCAGGACCCATGGACTTGCAGGTATACAGTTTACTTAACTGCTCCTTAACTTGGTCTTCTTCCACCAATGTAATTGAAATAGTTTCTGAACTATTTAGGGAGGTTGAACTACAAATATAAAACACAATGCTGTAAAGAAGGGAACAGATAATAACAAAACCCATTTCATTCAAGGCTTTTTTTTTTCAATGTATTAGCCATTTGGAGCAGTAGGGAACATTTCTTAATCTTGCATTACTATGCATAAGAATTGCACTATGATTACTTTGTGACTGAAGGCAATGGAAGACTTGAGTCCATGATTCTCTCTCCTGATTTCTATGCAACAGCTAATCTTGCTCATGGTTATGGAAAGAGGACAAAAAAGAGAGATGGTCTATATATTAGAGGTATACAAATAAGTAGATTTTCCACTTTGACCACATTAGAATAAATGCTTGTTCAAATAATATTGTCAAAACATTAAAATTTTGAAATAAATTGATTTAATATTTTCCTATATTCTGGTCTTTCGCTGAAACTGTCAGTTTATGGGTTCTCACTGAGTTCTCATGTCTTTAAATCTGCACTTTTCCATGTGGTGTTAGAAATATATAAGATAGCAATGACAGCCAGTATCTACCAATTAAGGACTTTTGTGAAATTGGAAAATTTTTGAACTATTGTACCACTTGAATCATTTTCTCTCAATTGCATTTTCTGTAGTGTTTTAAGGTCCTTCAGTATAATAACACACAAATCAGCCAAATTCCGATTTCTATTTGGAAAGATTTTTTTTGTGCTTAAAAATTTCTTGAGAAATTTATCTCACTTCCAGTAAGTGGGTTGTTTTGTAGTTTTGGGGTTTTGTGTGTTGTTTTTCTTTTTTCTATGTGAAAATATCATATTTAATTCATCCCCTTCTTCAAATCACTTGATTTCTGCAGATGCTTTCATCAGACCAGTTGTAATGAAGATTTGCAAAAAGTTAATATCATGATTATTCAGTGGAAGTTTTAGTCTGCTCTTATAGGGAAATTGAAAATTGTCTGATACAACAATAATCCTGAAAGAATTGTCATTTGAACCTCCTGACTGAATCCTTGAGGGGAACAAAAGGACAATTTGTGAAAATAGGTAATCAGATGTATGAAAAATTGTGAGCTAATACTGACTGAGATCTTGGGTGGTTTGGTTTTTTTTTTGCTCGAAGCAACCCAAAGAATTAGCAAGTTTTATTTATCTAGCATTACCAGGGGGTGAAGTAGGGCTTAGATTGTTTTTGTGGGGGATCACATGAAAGAAATTTGCTCTCAAGGCAACAAGTTGAGAACAACCTATAACTCACAAAGACCACGTTAATTAGTAACACTGAGAAAGCAGTTTCCCTCACTGATACTTTTGATTGATATAGGATTTTACTGGAACAAATGCACCAGAACACTACATTTCATAACCCACAATTATGTAAGATACAGAACCAGTCCTTTTGAAAATGGTATAGTATTATACGACTGTTCTGTTTTGTCGTGAATCTAGGAATTATTTTTAGTTGGTTTTCTTTGCCAGATTTTGTATTTTGAAATGTGTTGTCATGATGGCAGTGTGTGTGTTTTCTTGTTGTTTGTATAGGAAGAGCTACACTGAGAGAAAAGAAATCAGCAGAGGTGTTTAAATTTAGTTTTAGAAAAAAAGAAAAAAAGTCTTCTCCTTAGTGAGATATTAACTTCCATGTAAAAGATTGTTGTTAATTGGACCAGACTCTAAAATGTATGTTTAAATTTATCACTTATGTTCTAGTGTCACAGCCCTTCTACAGGTTGTGTATACTTGAGACAAAAACTGTATACCAAAGTTTCTGACTGAGTAATTGTCATTCTGTTATTCTAACAGAAAAATTCTTAATTAATCTAAGCAGCTTGATCAATTTTATCTATGGTAGAAAAATGTCTTTAGTCTCCAGGTCAAAGATATTTTTGTTACCCAGGACATATTTTATCACAGAAAGAGTAAAAATAGAGCTTATTTTAAACCCAAATCTCTCTCTTGTGAGATTTATAAATAATGCAATTTGTTTGTCTACTTGTTAAACAGCACACGAACCTGTCATAAAATAAAAACATAAGGAAATATCAGTTAGATGCATGATATTTCTCTATTCATGTGCTAAAAAATAAAGTTAGATAGTTGTGGGCTTTTTTTAATGTTTAAATTCAGAGACTTTCAGAATAAATCAGGTGTGAATTATTGTATCAAGAATAAGTAATAAATTCTCCTTATTCCCTCTTCTCCTTCCCCTTCCCTCCCCCCTTTTTTTTGTCATGTTTGAGGTTTGGATAAGGAAAAAGATTCCATGATGAGAAAAGATGATTCCTTGATTAATGTTAATGGAAAACTTGGTTATATCTCTGCCTGAGCTAAAATAAAAATGAGAAGTAAACTGAAATGAAAAATTAGATATCTGTATTTTTAATTTAAACAGTGCTCTCTCTCTCTAAAAAAAAATAATCTAAGAAACATTGTAAAAATAAATTCATATCTCAGAATTTAAATAATAATTAAAACTCTGAAATATATCTTCACTGAAATTAGATAAATTAAATTATATATAAGCTAACTAGAATATACTTCACTTATATACTAGAAACAGTCAAAATTTAAACCATAGGGATTGGCAAGAGCTAATGTCCTTTTCCAAAAGGCAGTAATTTGTCATTTCAGATACTATTTTAATATTAATCCCAGGAAAGCTGTTAGGAGAAATAATAATTTCCTTAGCAGAGTTGCATTTGAATAATGTGCTGTAAATAAACCGTGGGGCCATTCACTTAAATGTTATGAAGAAAAAGATTCTGAATAGCTTTTCCTTAAGTAAGCATCACCCATTCTGTACACAGACCAAGGCAGTTATTCTCAGGGAAAAAAAATAGTCTATGATCATGTAATTAAAGACTATCTCATAGTACACACCCAAGATGGGCAATTAAAGGTTGTTTCAGCATATTCCACCATTTTTAGCTTCCCAGCACTTGATGGTGAATTCCTAATGACAATTTTATGGCACAGTTTGTTATTCCACATGTTTGTGGAATAATCATATTACATTCTTCTCAACAATTTCACTTTTTCATTTGAAATTTTGAGACATATCTTTTACTTCATGCATTTTTGCCAATTAATTTAGTGAGCATTTTTCCCAAGCGTTGCAATAAATGAATTCTAAAGAGAGTTGGGGGAACGAAAAACGACCAAAAAACATCCAACAGTTACAATTCCATTGCATGCTAAAAAACAAAAAATCTTATCAAATACATTACACTGACTGTCTTCTGATTTTATGGAACACAGAACACAATGCTATTTTGATATCAAAGCTAATAGATTTGCTGATTAATAATGCAACATAAAAAATGAACTATCTCTTCAGCTTGATAATCTATTTCCTTTACTTGGCAACTGGGAAGGAATAATCTACACTGTTTTGCAGAATATGCAGAATTACTTTCTGTTTTTCACATTATGCATGTGCCTTAGAATTATTTTCTAGAAAATGTTGCCTTTTATGCAAATTGTATAGTGAAGCTGCTATCTCTACAAAAGCATGCTACTTGAAAAATAAGTACCTATACAATAATAGTCTGTCATGTATAAGATACTTTGTAGCAAAGGCAAGCATCATCAAAGAGCTTATCACTGATTTGTGATAGACTCCAAATAAGCACTCTGATCTTTAGTCTGGGCCCAGGTCATCTGAAAGCAAGCACAGGTGAGGATTTAAACATCCTGTGACTTTATTAGCGTAACATATCTAGCAGTTCAAGTGAGTCTATGTTGTGTTAAAAGGACTGTAGTTTCAATATTTGTCTGTCAGAGTTCCACGACTTTGACTGATTTGCTGTCAGAGTCCCAGCAAAGGACATTCACTGAGACAGATTCACAAATAATCAAAATTAGTTATTTTATTGAGATTAACAGTACAGATTCAAGATTGCCATTGATAAATTCACTAACTGCAATAGCGCTAATTAATTAAATATTGCTTGCAAAAATAATGATAGTATGACATCCTGGGGTTAACATTCACCAGAGGGTGAAAAGCACAGTGCTTACTCAGAAAGGCATCTCTGCCTGGGGTGGAGGAAGAGAACGCAGTTGACTGGTCCATCAAGTATCAAGTTTCTTCTCTTCTAATTAAACAGTCGTTTTCTCTTTCTTTTGTCCCCAAATTATGAAGTTTGCCTCCCCTAGGTGATGTGTAGTATGATTTGGGTGGAGACAGTGCTACAGTCATATATGTTTAGCACAATCTCTAAAATCTTCACTAGCATACACAGGGCTGTCAACTTTAATATGCATTTCACAGGTAATGAGGCAAAGATCAGTTATCAGGCACGGTAGCCTCTCAAGGAAACAAAGAATTACACAGAGTCTCTCTTATCTTGACTTTACTGTCTTTGCTGATGAAAAGCAAGACTGTCCTGGCTCCCCAGGTCTCCCTGTTATTTACCCATCCTGTGGTAGCCAGACAAGTCTTCACTTCCTTGGTTGCACAAAAGACAGCAAAGCCAGTCTTTATTGCTCTTTTACCCAAATTCCACAGTGGTATAGAGCACAAATCTTATAAGGACTGGCGGAGGAAAATGGAGTAGTTATCCTTGGGAAAAGGAGGCTGAGGGGAGACGCTATTGCTCTCTAAAACTACATGAAAGGAGATTATAACAAAGTGGCAGTTAGTCTCTTTTAGCCAGTAACAGATAATAGGACAAGAAGAAATGGCCTCTAAATTGCACCGGGGAGGTTTAGGTTGGAAATTAGGAAAAATTTCTTCGCTGAAATAGTTATCAAGCTTTGGAACAGGCTGCCTAGGCAGGTGGTGGAATTGCCTTCCCTGGAGGTATTTGAAAGATGTGTAGATGTAGTGCTTACGGACATGGCTTAGTGGTGGACATGGTACTGTTAGCTCAATAGTTGGATTCAATGATCTTAAAGATTTCTTAAACCGAAATGACTCTATGATTCTATAATTCTATTCTATAATCTCACTGGAGTAAATGGATGCTGTGCTGATGTTGTAGGCAGAGAACTAAGGACTGTTACCATATAGCATACAGATAAGGTGTCCAAATCGGTAGAGTTTTTATAAATTTGACTGACATTAAAAACATAAATTAACTTACTTTAGTTTGTTTAGTTTTAGATTGAAGCATAAACAAATTAGTTTGGTACAGAAGCATAGAAATTTAGTGGCATTTTAAGTATCTTCTAGTAACTCAAACTTCCTTACAGTTGCTGCCTCAAAAGGAACAGATCTCTTCATGTTCCTGTGTTGCAGCTGTCATCCTTGTGAATATGTCTCTGATGTCTGATATACAAAGCATTTAAATACCTGTATTTTAGCCCTGAATCACAGCTAATATGTGATTTATTTAATGTGTCACAAAAGGGGGTGGGGCAGGAACATGCAAATCTGGGAAATCTTTTTTTAAGAACTTTTGTAATAATATTGATAGCTTATCTGGCAAGACAATGTTTGGCCTACTTTCCATAGTCATGCCATCCAAGGCATCTTGAGATACTTATGAATCATACCGTATATATGCTACATTTCCAGTTTCCATGCAGAAAAACATCTCAACAAACATAGCAGTATATACCACATATTTGAAAGGTAAACTATACCATGAGAGAAATTTGTACAAGGAAGGACCAATGTACATATATTTGGGTTGGGTATATGAACCCCCTGACACGCCAGGAATGTATATGTTAGATACTCTGTTTTCCTTGATCTAAACTTGTGGATTTTGTCTTTGGCTATCCGATTTCCCACTGGTTTCATAAACGTTTATAAAACTCTTCTTACATGTTTTTATGAAATGTGTAGCTCTGTTCTTTAAGAGTCTGAATTTTATTTTATTCTTACTATCTACCTTATTAATTTGAAAATATCAAACTAAATTCAATCACACATTTATGATAGAGTGCAACAGTTATTAATCTGTTTTAAAAATCGTAGTCCTGCTGTGTATTACTTTTGATTACAGAAATCTTTTGGTACATAATTACAGGAACTAGTGGAATATGAATAGTGTAAATGCTGTTATTTACGAAGATGAACTGTGTAGATCCCAGTCTGCATGCATATTGTCACTCTCATGGCTGGACATGACATCCATGCACACAGAATCCCTTGACTCATTTATGCTGTATTGTAGTGTCAACAAGCCTGTGAGATGCTCAGAACACAACTTTTCCTTACCAAAGTATTATCTATAATTTCTGTCCATGCATTTGTATTGCCAGTATTAGCAAATGCCATGTGGGGAGTTGAAAGCTTTCAATGAAGTCTTACACACTGAATTCTATGTATCTTTCTTCTTCCAGAAGAGCAACTCTAACATTTTACTTTGTCTTTTTATTCTGCTTAACCTCTACACTACATTCATAGGTATTTTTTGCCCACAGACAGTGCCAGAACTCAGCGCCAGCATTATCTCAGCAGATACCAGTTTGTTCCCTTAGAAGAGAAGATATACAAAATGTAAGTTAATGTCTGCTATTGAATTCAAGCCTTGCCAACACTCATATTTGCCGGGTATCAAAGTGGTAAGGACTAAGCAGAGATGGAAAATCACAGAATCATAGAATCGTTCAGGTTGGAAAAGACCCTTGGGATCATTGAGTCCAACCATCAACCCTACTCTACAAAGTTCTCCCCTACACCATATTCCCCAACACCACATCTAAATGACACCTAAACACATTCAGGGATGGTGACTCAATCACCTCCCTGGGCAGCCTGTTCCAGTGTCTGACCACTCTTTCTGTGAAGAATTTTTTCCTAATGTCCAGTCTAAACCTACTCTGTTGCACCTTGAAGCCATTCCTTCTTGTTCTATCGCTAATTACCTGTGAGAAGAAACCAGCACCAACCTCTGCATATCCCTTCAAGTAGTTGTAGAGATTGATGAGGTCTCCCCTCAGTCTCCTCTTCCTCAAACTAAACAGCCCTAGCTCCCTCAATCGCTCTTCATAAGATTTGTTCTCCAGGCTCTTCACCAGTTTTGTTGCCCTCCTCTGCACTCTCTCCGGCACCTCAATATCTCTCTTGTTTTGAGGTGCTCAAAACTGGACACAATACTCCAGGTGTGGTCTCAACAGTGCTAAGTACAGGAGGACAATGACCTCCCTACTTCTGCTGGCCACACTATTTCTAATACAAGCCAGAATGCCTTTGGCTTTCTTGGCCACCTGGGTGCACTGCTGGCTCATATTCAGCCACTTGTCAATTAGAACCTTTTCTGCCCAGGTCCTTTTCTGCCAGGCAGCTTTCCAGCCACACTTCCCCAAGCCTGTACCAATGCATGGGGTTGTTGCAGCCCAAGTGCAGGACGTGGCACTTGACCTTGTTGAACGTCATACCATTAATGTTGGCCCATCGATCCAATCTAAGTCTCTCTGTAGAGCCTCCCTATCCTCATGCAGATCAACACTCCCACTTAACTTGGTGTCATCTGCTTACTTACTGATGATACACTCTATCAAGAGTGTATGTCCTTATCAAGATCATCAATAAAGATGTTAAACAGAAATGGTCCCAACACTGAGCCCTGGGAAACACCACTTGTGACCGAACGCCAGCTGGATTTAACTCCATTGATCACCACTCTTTGGGACCATCCATTCAACCAGTGCTTGACCCAGCAGATCGTACACTCATCCAGGCCATAAGCAGACCGTTTTTCCACAAGAAATCTATGGGGAACAGTGTCAAATGCTTTTTGAAAGTCTAGATACACAATATCCACAGCCTTTCCCTCGTCCAATAATCAGGTCATCTTGTCATAGGAGGAGATCAGGTTTGTCTGGCAGGACCTGCCATTCATAAACCCATGCTGACTAGGCCTGATCCTGTGGTTGTCTGTTATATGGCTTGTAATGGCCTGCTCCATGACCTTCCCTGGTATTGAGGTCAGACTGACAGGTCTGTAGTTTCCTGGATCCTCCTTTCTGCCTTTCTTGTAGATGGGTGTTATATTTGCCACCCTCCAGTTCATTGGGACCTCCCCAGTTAGCCATGACTTCAGGTAAATAATGGAAAGTGTTGGCACATGTGCCAACTCTTTTAGCACTCTTGGGTGTGACCCATCCAGTCCCATAGACTTGTGTGCATCCAAGTGCAGTAGCAGGTCACTGATCACTTCCTCTTTAATTGCGATTACCTCATTCTGCTTCCCCTTCCTGTCCCCTAGCTCATGAGGCTGGATGTCCAGGGATCAATGTTGGTGGCACAAAGGATAACTAATCTTATTTTACTTTTCCAGTCAGTTAAAATGTTTCAAGTCCCTGTGCAGACTTCTTTCACTCAGACTTAAGGTGGCCTTAATTTACTGTTTTTTTCCCAATAATTCCTCAAATAATTAAAGTATGTGTAACTGAAGGATCTTCACTTCCAAAAGAAACTGTTTACACAAGGATTTAATGTCGTTTAAGAAAACCACATTAAATAACATCTTTTTTTGAATGTCCCCATGGAAATAAAACAAGGTAGGGTGTCTATGTTCCAATATAAACTAGTACTTCCAGAGTCTGAGGCGTTAAAGCAATCCTTGCAGTTGTTAATTTTAAAATCTGTTCTCTCTTGTCTGTGATGCAAAATTACTTGTTGAAGCCATCTCACAAAATCATTGAAGCATTTAAAATAGAACAACAAACACAAAAATAATAAATAATAAAAACCAATAAGGAAGAATTAATATTCTATTCGGCCACGAATAATGGTGTTTGTATGAAGTAGAGCCATTGCCAAACACTTGTCTGGATACACAAACCCAAAAATTCATTTCATGAATAATACAGAAATAATATGTAGTTGAAGAGTTTCATACTAAAGAAGAAAAATAGAAAGTACAAAATGAACAGAAAATTATACACATATATACTGTGAATAACAGAGAGCATATAACCTGATGAAGCTCTTGGTTTATTGGGTTTGTTTGTTTGTTTGTTTTGGAAAACTGTTTGGAACAGTTTCTTCTATTTTAAAAATACAAAAGGAAAAATATTTTTATTTCTTAATATTACATCATGAAAGAGCTGTGTAAACTATCTTGGCATAAAGATTTCAGCATTTTCATCAATAATAATCCCTTAAATATGCAATAGTTTGAAAGTAATAAGTATATACAGAAATGGCCAAGAAATGAATAAAATACTCTTCACTCGCCATGGGAGTACTTCTGTATTTGATAATACTGTATAGGAACATTTCTCTGTTTTCTAGCATTGAGGTTCTTTACATAAGAAAAGATTGTTTAATTTTTGGGTGGGGAAGAATGGAAGATATGCAATACAATGAAATAAAAAGCCATAGTGCCTAGGGACAAAATGTCCAACAAGCAGCAGAATAGCTAAACTAGACAAAGTAAAATACTGAAGATACAGCTGTGGTCATAGTGGCGGGGAACTTAGACGTATGCTGAGGCCCTCAGCTGCTGACTTCAAAAGTGATAGAGACCGGCTTTTGACCCAGGCATGCTAGTTGATTCTTGCCTAGCATATTACTTTACTGCTGGAGCTTGGGGTTTTGCTTTTAAACACTGCCTTGAGAGGGAGGAATTTTCCTGTGAAGGCAGCACCCACTTTTCTAGCTGCACACCTTCCTCTTCTTCATGGCAGAAGCCATGTCACTGCTCTACAAAGACCACTAGAATCACAGAAAGTCAGAAATATAACCGAGTTTTTCTGTGGGCTTTATATACTTCTCCTACTGCCAACTGAGAAGCAAAACGTCTTGTTACGATTTCTTATTCAGCATACAAAGTGCTAGATGCTACAGAAAGCATTTAATGAGAAATGTGGAAACGGCACTGGGAGCAACCAATCTCTTAATTTTGAAAATACATCTTACTTTTGAACTGTAAGGAAACTTTTGCAGATAAAAGTGGGATCAATGCACTCAATGCAAGGATACAGCAGGTAAAAAAATCAGATAATTGTCTGTTTATGTGGTGAAGAATACATAATACAGGAAAATCAACCAGCAAGATATCTTTAAAATTGTGAAAGGTAGATGACTACTCACCCAGAATGAGAAATAGTCAGGGGAAGTGTATAAGCAATGAAAAAGTCTAGCAAGTTTTTAAGTTGATTTATTTATTTTTTGCTGAGATTCTACTAGAAGGCTCATAAAAGGCAGATTCCTGAGAGCAAATTCACAACCCATAGCAAATATTTAATTCTGTTAGGTGAATTTCAGATCATGTAGTTATTAAGATCAAGGTACAATGATAAATAGGAATTTTCATATTTTAACCAGCATCTCTGGTTAATTTTTTTAGGAAAATCATGCTGGATGATCTGTAGGTGGTTCAGGGGTCTGCTTGTGACAGCCTGATGAAAGACAGATGCATAGGGAACTACGATAGCCATGATTTCTCTAAGGAAGGCCTGTGCCATATGGAAGTGGTTTATAGAATAATTATAATTTTGACAAGTGATTTTTGTTAGAAATAGTCACTCTGCAAGAGGCACGAGTGGCTAGTGCTTTTATCTGGACACCCACCATGTGGGGTTGTAGAGCTAGAGTATTATCACCAAGAGTTGCAGTTATGGTGTTGTGTGTACTGGCTCTTTACACAGTTGCCCTGGGTTGAGCAATACAGGACTAATTTCTGTAGTAATATTGGGGAAAACGCTAGTGTCTGAATTCATGAAAGTATTTACTTTATACCCAGACAGACTCTGTGGGATTCAAGGTCTCACTGTTTCGAGCCTTGCCAGGTGAAGGGATGAGGGGTGAGGCCTGAGCATTTGACCCAGGCTGGCCAACAGGAGTATTTCATACCACGAATGTCACATTCAATATAAGCTAGAAAAGTTTGCTGTGTAGTTTCTCTCTCCCTTGATGGAGGCTGTCCAGAGAACTCCTTGGACAGATGCTGGACACCTGAGGCCTTCTTTTCCTCCTGAAGCCATTCTGCTCATAGTGTTTGACATTTGCAGTTACTGCTGGGAGTGCACAGCTTCCTACTGATAGAATTGGCTGAGGATAATTTGTGTATACCTTATATCAGTATCAGGTTTAATACTGGTTCTTTAGTATTATTGTTAATTATTTAGTCTTATCCTATTTATATGTCAACCCTCTTGTTTCTTTGCTTTCTGCGATTCCCCTTTCTGGGTGGGGAGGGGTCATCGGATGATAATTGTCTAAACAACAATAAATTGTTATGGGTCTTCTCAAAGCATAACGATGTTGTAACATGATAACCAAGCTGAGGTGAGGAATGGAAAATGAAGTCATACAACTGTAGATGTCTGTCTATGCACTCACTATTTGAAAGAGATCTTTGTCTATTTACAAACCCACTTGTATGCAGTTTTCTGCCAGTTGGACATCTGCAAATGGTGACTGACTTGTGTGCTGAAGAATGAGGTTTGGGTTTCAGGAAAGAAAAAGGGATAACTTCCATATGTGCTGCTGTCACTTCAGAGTTGGTGGACTCAGTGGAACGATAGAGAGAGGGGCAAGGAGGGACTGCATGCCAGAGTAAATATGGAAAAATTAGAATTCAAAGAAATGAAGACAAAATGGCCTCTGTATAATTGACTGTCTCTCGGTGAGATGGTAATTGTATGTGGCTCAAAATAGTCACACTAAGAGAATGCCTGTGTGGCATAACTCATCCCTGGTTCTCAAGACTAATTAATCCCCAAGGGATTTCTGCACTAAGGTGACCAATTTACTTCTAGTAAACTGAGCTAACTTGAATACTTCAGTGCACTGTCTAGTTCAATTATACTGAATTGCATCTGGATTTCTATTTCTGTTGGAACAAAACCCCACACATGTATTGCTTTTTTTTTTTAACACTGACTTTCATTATGAATCCATGAACTAAAATCTGTGGAGATGTTGTTGGCTGTGTTTCATAAAACAGCACTCAAAAAAATTCCAAAGTTTAGATGACTATTTAAATTATTTCAAAAATTTGAATGAAACAAATTTAAAGAGGTTCTCTAAATGTAGTTCTTTCTCCTGTTTTTGAGGTGACATATACGCAAGAATCATCAATAGCTAGAAAAGTGAAGTTTTCTACAAGTTAAAGTTGTAGTTCTTGAGGAAAGTAACATGTTACTGTAACAGCAATTAGCCAACAGTCAGATGTGTTAATCAGCATTTTTCTTTCTTTTTTATCAGTAATATTGGTAGTCACCAGTATTCACTATAGTGGTATCTCTTTTCCATTTTTTTTAAAGTACAAATTTTCTCTGCCGTATTTACAGTCAAACTGCCTTAGGAAGTTTTTCAAAGGATCATACAGCAAGCTAATGTTTTTTTTACTGCCTCTCCAGGTTCCGTATCATACCTATTTTCTTGTACAAATTCATTACATGTAATGTAAATTCATTAAATGTAAACATTTATTTTAGTTTTGTAAAACTGCATATTTGCTTCTATGTGAGCAATACGTAACACAAATAATTGACCATTAAGCTGCTTAAACATCAATCGTTTCTGTGATTCATACTTGAAAAACAAATGATGGCAGTGTATCTGTTTTCAGCCATAATCCAGATTTGTCTAAAGCACAAAATGGAATGATGCATGCAGTACAGATGCAGATTTTGAGATTAGCTCCAAATTTCTACTTCAGGGATGAAATCCACCTCTAAGCTGCCTCAGATATGCAGGATGTTATGTACATCATCACAATACAATCCTTCTGCTTGTCTTCTTTGGGTACTTTGCCCAGTGATACAACAGTTATTGAAACGTTCCAGAGCCAAATTATCAGTACTATTCACACAGCTGAAACCTCTTTTAAGTGAATCAAACAGCTGTTTATATCCAGAAGACTATGTTTCTTATCCGTTGTTTCAAGCTTATGTAAAATCTGCATTTGTTCATTTATTTATAATTGATAAATTAATTTTGAAACCCTGAATATAAGAGATTTTTTAGTGAGAATTTTGACTTGGAAGCAGGCAGTCACATCTATCAGACAAAATTATTTACTTTCTAACTTCTTGACCGCCAAAAGTGCTATATTTTCCTCTTTTTTTTACAACTAAGATTATTGGCAACCTGCAAATTTGGGACATTCACCAGTGTCACATAGAAAGGTAACTCAAAGGCATGACTGCTGTTTCCAAGGGAGGCAGCTGTAGAAAGGGGAAAGCAGAAAAGCCCTTGCAAAGAATTAATGCTCTAACCTCACCAATTAAAAGGTGCCTTTGGCAATTTACCTTTTCTATGCCTGCTGTACAATCAACTGAGGGATACTGCCTTGAAGCAACTCACATTTAGCCTCAGTTTCTATAGCTCTGCAGTTGATGTTCTTGCTCAGGATACAAAGCAGAAAAGATCCTGGCTGGGTTTTCCAAAAGTGGTCCACAGCTGCTGAGTGCATCACTTTGTCTGACCATGCCTTTCAAGCATTCATAGCACACACAAATGACCAGACCAGACAAAAAAGTTTCAAAATTTTTTACTGGAAAAAGTAGAATAACAGCCAAATATACCTTCTCTGATGTGAAGAAGCTTAGTTTAAAGAAAGATGTAGCCACCATTTACTGTTTTGTAATTGAAACATCTTTTATCACATAAACGGTAATTTTCCACCTTTGTTTGTAGTTTTACAGTGGCAATTCTTGGATTCAACTCTAATCTTCCAAGTAACAGAAAGATTAATACTTGAGCATTTCAATGTTAATCTAGATTAGACCCAAAATCATGCAAATTTTTATAGTGTTCTAAAAAATGTTTCTCAGTCTTGATACAGAGAAAATATTTCGAGATCAATAAATTGGCAAGGCTTCAGCTGAAGGACCTTATTTTTTTGGACTGTGTAAGGTGTTCACAAAAACTGACAAATGATAAATTCTCATAAGCATGATGATTCATATCCACTAAGATTTAACAAGGGAGACACAGGTGCTGTGGGTTTAGGCCTAGAGATCAGATTAATGATGATTCATAACTGAGAAGTTCTTGGTTGGTGAACTATAGCACAGAAAGAATTATGGTTGCCTGGGAAAGTTTTTCAAGAACACTTTGAAAGCATACTTGATTGACTGCAGTTCATCTCCCAGTATCTAACTGCAAATAGGGGAGCAGAGCTGAGATATGAAACTTTTTAAGTTCTTGGAATGAAAAGAAAATGGGAAAATGTACAAGATGAAAGAGTCAGTGTTAAAGAATTCTGTGGTTTGCACCATAAAAGCATATAGGGCTGTTCCCTGCTCATTTGTACTATAAAAGACTAATGGCCTGTCATCTTTCTCTAGTCTGGCTTCCAGGGTTAGTATCTTTCAGATAACAGTTGAAGGTAGAAACAGTGTGGCTGATTACAACCCCTCAGAAATATTCAGAGAGTAAGGGTCCTTCTACCAGCTAGAAACAGATAAAAAGTGCTCAAAAGAACTTCAACATCTTGGAGGCAGACTGTGCTGCAGAGGAAGTTAAACCAGATATTGGTTCTTCTTACACTTTACCTGCCTGTAATGTTGAATTATACATTAAGTAACTATTTTGTTTTGGAGACACGAACATGTCCATGAGAAATCAAGCGGATTGCTAGTATTAAACATTCTTTCAGTGTGACTAAGAATAACAAGGATCATTTCATTGATTACTGAGAGATCTATTGCACCTGTGATTCTGTACAGATGAAAAACTTAATGCCACAGTTCAATGATTTGCTTATTCCCAGCTCGAGGACAAGAGGACTGAAAGCCTTTAGATGGTGTAGGATTATTGAAGTGTACTGGAAAACTAGAAACTGAGACTTCTAGCACGTTTTGGATTGCCTGACTCTGGTTTCTCAATCCAAGACTGGGATGACAGCAAGATATCCCAGGTGTTCCTACACCATGGGGTCCCAACCCAAAGCTCCTGTGGTGTCATTGCCTGAGTTCCCTGTCCACATGGAGGCTTAGGTGGGGCTTGAGCCCCAGACTCTGGAAGTCCAAGGAATGCCTCACTGTGAACAGGAGCAGCCTTTTCTGAAAACAAGAGAGCAAAACAATTTCCCCTACACGTGCCTTGGTAGAACAGCCATTAGGGCTGGGCAGGCCTATGTGGTTTGTCTCCTCACAGGGCAACCTTCTTTAGGTTCCCATGGAGGTGACAAAAGGGACTGCTTCCCTCCTTCAGGTTCATCTTCAGGTGACGCAAGGGTGGGGAGAGTTTATTTGCTGTGGAGTTCGTGTCTTTGTGCCTGGCACAAGCTGATTCTTATCCATGAATGGCAAAGATCAGCAGCCAATCTTCAAAGAGAAGTGGTGCATGGCTATGATATTAGGGTAAGTTTTTAAATTTTTCATGAGGCCTGTTGACTAAAGCAGCCTTCCACTTTTGAGATTAACATTTACATAGCCGTCTGCATTTAATGATAGTGACAATTTTCAACTCAATCTATGAGCAAATTCAGGTTGTTGCCATCCAAGGAAAGAAAGAGAAAAAGGCAAAGAAGAAAAGAAAATACATGGATAAATGTGAAAAATCTAAATGTATCACACTATTTAGATGTGCTACTGTGAAAGTAACATCACTTCACTAAATATATTTGCAACTTCTCAGTAATGTTAACATTAGACACTCATTGTCAATAACCAAAAGAAAAGCATTAGCACTTTTACTAATGTCCATGAAGAAAGAGTTTCATTAACTGAAATTTGGGTAGTACTGACAACTAATCTTTTTGTAAAGGTGAATTATCTGAAACTTTTGTGTATTTTCATAAGTTTATTTCAAACCTTATTAAAAACGGTTGCACAGGAAATACTAGTAACTAGTAACTGCAGTTATCTTTCACTACATTGACCAACTAAAAAGGAATTTTTAAAGAAAAGGTGGTTTAACAATTGAGAACTTTTCCTTACTATAAAAGCAAATATGCTGACTTAGTAAAATTGACAGTATCCTAAAGCCTTATTTTTTCAATCACTAATAAAACAATGAAGACTATTATCTACCTTTTCTGTGTCTTCAGCCATGACCTTGATCATCATATGAAGCTTGACTTGAGTTTATGTGCATATGCTGAGAACACACTATTGTAATAAGTGGCATTTAAAAGATACTTATGAGATTTATTTAAAAAAAAGATAATGTTCTGAAACATGATTCTTAGGAAATGATATATAACATGCTATGAACGGAAAGAATTTTATCATTACTATTGTTCTGCAGGAGCTAATACTCATTCTATCCTCACAGATTTATGTAATTGTGAAGTGGAAAACACAAGTGATATGTTTAACCCTCTAAAAAATATTATATGAAAAACGTTATTTTCAGTTGGTCAACAGATAGCAAATGTGCATCTAAACCCCCAAAAACTATATTGTTAAATTTGTTTTGGTTATTGTCGTCATGCCAAGAAATTGAGGATATATTTTAGGTACAAGAACTGACTGAGGGTGATGAACTAGAAGGCAAATCCAAGCCAGAAAATGTCTGGGGACTGCTACAGTCCCAGTTATGATTGCCAACCATGTCTGTAAGTTACAGAGCAATACAAACGTGGCACTTCTGTAACTCTGCCAGGTCTGGATGGCCTTATGTGCTGCTTTATCAGCTATTTTTATATAACCATGTCCACGGCTGGGCTCAATGAAACAAGCCTGAGCAACCCAAGTTGTGGTCATGCTGATATTCATGAGCTGGATAAAATTTCTGTCTAGTTCTTCTTGTATGAACAAAATCTAAATCTTGAGTTTCACGTGTATGTACCAGGAAAAAATGGGACAATACTGGTAAAATTCAAAAGTGGGAACCTTAGAAAATCAAGAGTTTTACTTTTCTTCTAGGCATTGTTGCAAGGATGGGAAGCTTCCTGAAGTAGGTTATTAAGACAGCTTTGTGGAGCTCTGTAAGAGTCATCTTTCAATGTCAAATGATGTGGAAGTGAAAAGGACAGAGGTCTTTGAAAATTGAGTAAATGGCCAGAGGAATCCTAGTCACCTGGAAATAAATCTTGATAATTATCTTGGAAATAGCCTGTGAAGTGCATATCAGCAGCTTATGATGAATGAGATAGAGAAAAGACAACAAATAATACTTGCAAAAGGAAAGGCAACCTGAAAAACTGCTGAACGTGGAAAAAATACTTGCAGCAAGGCTTTTTATGCTGGTGCTTATTGGTAGAAAATCAGTCTCTCCATACCACAACTATGTATTCTCTTTTTCTGACAAGCGCAATTTTTGTTCTCATTTTTCTTTTTTTTTTTTTTTTTTTTTTTCCCCCTGGCTTTTTATTGCCCTTTTAAAAAGACAGGAGACAACAGGCATGAATTCATTGACAGTTATCTTTTATTCTGTCATTCATGAACAATCATCGGGAAATCAGTTTCAGAGCCCAGAAGTCTCCAATTGGTTGCTTTCCTCCTTAGTTAGCACCCTACACATTACATATTTGAGGATCTGGCGAGAGAGAAACATATATAGCACCAAAACACCCACTCTACTCCATATCGGGGTTCCTATTGAACACACAGAACTGTCTTTGACAAGGTATCCTTTGATTTATATAGTGTTAGTGAATGTTTCTGACAAAATTCTCCTACTCGTGCAATGAAAATATACTGCCGGTATTATGGTTAGGCCAAACAAGAAACTGGTGAAGTGTTTTTTCTCTTCTACTTGGGATTGTATACTTTTCGAGGTCTGCAGGATAAAAATTAATTTGCTAAGTAAATATATCAAGATACCGATATTTTACAGCCGTCTTGGAATATACCTATGAGTAAATTATAATTCAGAACCTATAGAAACTTTAAGAGGCAGGAAAACAACTTCAGAAAGGAAATTGATTTATGAGGGCAAGGTGGTGATAGAACTGGGAAAGGATCCACATTTCATTCCTTGTCCAATGCTCATATCACCTGATTTCATTGCTTCAGTAGGTTAATTGCAGAAATGACCATGAGACTTTCTGAATCTTAAATACTATGGAGTCCTTCATTTGCCTAGGAAATCAATTTTGGTTCTTGGAGGCAAGCTGGCATTTCAACTGCTTTTCAGTGAAAACACAGTTCGGTGTCTTGAATACAGAATTGCTTTACAGCTAAGAGGAATTTTTGCTAAAGCATACAGATATCCTTTAAGTGTCAGAGAAACTTTTTTTCTGCAGCGTAGGAACTATTGTGCAACTCAATCAGTACAGCTTCATTTTTTTACTCACTTATATGATGTATTTAAAAAGGCATAGAGTATACATGCATTTTACTGACTTATGTGTTTTCCTGTCTCTGTGTTCCAGTAAAGTTAGAGAATGTTTAAATCCAGCAATGGAGGTCACAGATATATGTTCCAAGTTCACTAACCTAATGCTTTCAGGGTTGTATAGTCTACAATAGAAGTCAGTAATGGGAGATATGTAGAAATTATGTGAGAATATAAGAGAACTTAGGTACAAGATAATGAACCAAGCAAAATAAAATAATTAAGCCATTAACGATGCAATTGCATTCATGTTAATATGTTATAATTGTGAAGAACATTCTAGGAATTCAATTACCGTTTAATGCAATAGCCTGTACCACATCTGCTATTAAAAAAGAATTCTGATCTTAATAATTCTATCTTACTAATAGTCATTGGTTTAATACACATTTAAACTTGTGAATCACTGAGATGTAAACCTAGTCATCTTTTGACCCCTGATGACAGAAGTTTAAAACATAAATATATAAAAATTACCACTCATTTGAGTGATTGCATTACATGTATGTTTTGTTGAATGATTTGCCTATTTATATTTCTCCTTAAGTATATGTGGTTTTATTTTACACAACACTTCATTTGTTTGTATGACATAAGACATGCGTATAAATTTAATTGTGGATTTCAGTATCTGCCTTAAATGGAAATATGAATGAATGCTATAGTGTAATGACATTCTTAGAAATATTAAAAAAAAAAAAAAAGAAAAAAAAAGATGTTTCAGAAAACTCCCAAACGTATTTATTACATAGCAGTTATTACACAAGATAGCCAAGATGTAAGATAGCCAATATATGACTACATTATGCTGAGCATCTCTTGTTATACTAGACACATTAAATTGTATTTACCCCCTTAAAATGAAAACATTTAGTATCATGTGTGATGTATTCAGCAGCTGGTATGGTGGGGCTTTAAATGTTCAGCAAGCTCAGAGTTCATTGAAAGCCTTATCCTTCACTCATCCCTACGAATTGACATTGGCAGGCCAGAACAAACAGTTGTGAACTTCTTTATAAATTCACAACTCCAGTCCTCAGCCATTCTCAGAAGTGCACTTGATGCAATGTGCCATTGCTGACCTTGACTCAGTTTTTCCCTAAGATATGTGCTGCATGTAACATAGGTAATTCTAGAAGTATCCTAAAGGTAGATAAACTGAAGGAATAACTAAAGCAGCACATGTCATGCAACAAGTCAGCAAGTTTCAGCAAGTACTTTTAAGTTTTCTGTCCTCTCTATGACTTTATTTGTTGGTGTTTGCAATGAGTAAGTTAAACTTGTTAGATAACAAATCCTAGAGCTTGAAGCAACATGCTCTACCCAAGCTGTATAAATCATATTTACATACATGGACTGTCTTTATTATCACTATAGTTTGACTGAAAATTTGCACCATTGGCATTGTAACTGAACTGGGCACCCTCACTGAAATACTAGGAATAGATAGAGGAACATATTAAAATATATTCCTATATAAAATACAATAAAAATATAGGAATATATAAAAAATTGTCTCACAAACAGGACGTATCTTGTCTTTACCTTTTTTTGATTCAGATTATCAGAGTTATTTAGATATTCAGGTATCACACTTTCATTGAAATAAATACAAAAAAAATTCTTTGGGAAGCTGGACCATTGTTAGCCCTCCAGTGCAGGAGTTGACAGCATAATCAATATTTCATTTCACTAATGCACAGCATAAGTTGTCTTTACTCACTAAAGTAAATGTTCACTTGAGCTTGAGAACCAGAGAAAATTATAAAGGTTATTTTATATCCAGTGGCCCGAGAAAACAATATAAATACCAGTCTTATTGTAGGTACAATCAGGATGTGTTCTTACTCTTTCTAAACTATATGTACACTCCCACCCCCCAACTTCCCTATCTCCTTTATATCAGTCTTTTTTCTGCTGTACTGCTTAAACTGGCTTTAGCAATCTTCAACTTTAAAACTTAGCATCCCACTACTTCCAGATCAAAATTTGTAATATAATCAGACTGTTATAAATGGGTCTTGTTTCATGCACAACAAATCTCTTTAATCAGCCCATACTTCAGTGAAGCCTACATAGCCCGAATGGTACACATATCAGAGCCTGAGAACTGCTGTCACAGCAGATATTATGATATAGCTTTCAGATCCCCATTTTTCTCTGCTTGTTTATGAAGACACCATCTTTCAAAAAAGAAAAAGCTTTTTTTAATTCAAGTATTTGTTTGATTACTCCCTGGATGAATGAACTTAAAAACATGGGTTTACTGTATTTTCCTGCATTTTATTACTTTCTGAAAAGGAACAAGTAAAATAATTGCATAGAAGTGCATTAGAATTTTTGGTTTTCTTTACCCATTCAGGTATTTTTCCTATAGGAATTAAAATTCTTTAAAGATATGAGATTTCATTACAAGGTACTTGCAGATTAGGTAGTTTTGGAAAATTTCAGTTACCAGATCCCACGTATTAAAAATACTTTTATCTGGAACAGAGATCAGTGCAGGAAAGTTGCAAGGCTTGTTGATATGTAGATCGTATCAGAATTTGGATGCAAGCATTTTAAACGAGGTAGGGAAATTAGCACTGAAACTACTGCAGAATGAAAATGAGGAAATTTAGATTTGAAGAACCATTAATATCGTAATTCCTATTTACTTATTGAGAATAAATGCTTTTAAAACAATTATGCAGTTGTATGACCTACAGCAGAAGGGAGAGGAAAAAGCACATGAAGTTAATAGCTCATATTTACAGGCTATCCTGGAATTTTTAGATTCTTTTAAACAAACACATCTATCCTGTCTGTTAATTTTCCTTCAGTTAATCTGATTTTTTTCTCCAACTTAGTATATGAAGGTGGTAAAAAAATACTTATAAGAAGAGGTTTAATATTGAGCATAACTGCCTGGCTGTATTTTGCTGTGATCAATACATCGTGGGAACTTAAATAAAACTGCAAAATTTTGTCTGAAATACTTTGGAGTAAAAGCAGTGGTCTCTTGTCTACAAATTGCTGTACAAGATTGTATTTTAAAAATTTAGTCCTAGATGACCAAAGGAAAAGAAATGTATGGTAGTACTTTTTTTTTTTTTGCATGTGTAGTTCAGCCCTTCACTCTTGAACAGTTTGTCTAGATACATTGTTTATCTGTCATTGGTTTTCTAAATTATATTTCAATTGAAGGTAGATAATGGCAGAGAGTGTAATTGCACTGGTGGCAAGCAGTAATAGCATAGTTACTATAGGATTTATCACAGTCAATTTAACAATGACTCATGATAACACTATTTTGCCTATTCCATAAAATAGAAGTAGAAAATTTGTATTGGGGAGATAAGAAGAAGATTGTTGCTGGTATTCCTTCCATACTTCACTCCTGCTGCATCCTGCTAACCTGTAAACAGAATCAATTACATTACCATCAGAAAATCTGAGAGGAAAAAATTATGTAGCTTTTATGTACACATTTATAGTACTTTTACAGTAATTTACACCCTCATATGATATGTTTTATCATTATTTTGGTAAGATTAATATGGTTGCAGTCACCTCTGTTTTTCTTGGAGCATTTACTGGGCAAGAGACAGTAGTACACAGAAGGCAAGCTCTGTTTTCCAGTTAATAAGAAGCCCACTAAGAGGCTGGTATTTAACCTAATTAGATAATGCTACTTGAACTCTCTAAAGATGAAAACAAAGACTTTAGCTGTGTTTCTCCAAATTCAAGTAAGGGTGTGGGAAGCTACTATCATATATATTTTTTCCCCTCTGGCTATGTGTCCTGGTTTTATTCTTACTCAGAGCAGACAGAAGTCATTACCATCAGGATGATAAATAGTGTGGCCAAACGGTCTTCTGAATGAGATTTTTACAAGAGAAACCAAGAGCTCTTCACTCCGTCTGGGGATCATTGCACCTCTGCAGTATTGCTACCCTGGAGAGTTAATGCATCTGTTTCTGAAAAGGGGAGTAATAATCTTAGCTGTACACTGTGCTAACAATTTGGAAACACCCCAGTGCCCATCTACTTTACTCTCCTGCTTGATCAGGCACTTGGCTTTAGTGCAGAATTTTATCTCCAGTACAGGTGAACTGTATCTTACAGCAGCAAACAGCATTTAAATATTTGTTGCTGAATCTAATGAAATACTATCTCATTGCCAGTGTTTACTATCAGATACAATCACTCTCAGGCCTTTTGTGAATTCAGGTAATGCAGCAAGAGAGCTCTTCAGAGCTAGTGCTGCTTCAGCTGTTCCAAAAGCAGCTGTAAGGCTGCTAGTACAGACAGAATCCTTAGCCTTCACAAGCCTTCAAACATCTACCAACAGCTCAATTAGCACTGATTCAGCTGAACTGGTGATAAGACCAATGGGAATTTGTGTGCTAAATATCTAAAATGTAGACAAAGCTTAGGCTGTCTCAAGAGATGTAAATGAATGCAGTGCTAGCAGCACTGACATGAGAGTCAGATACATGGGTAATTTTTTTTGCCCTGGGGCAACAGAGCTATTCTAAGAACAATGGGATTCATGTATTCCTCAGGGAAATTTCAGACCTCAGTGAAGAAAGTCTTGTAGACAAGCTGAACTTGTGTCCGACTGGAAAAGAAAAACCACAAGGCCTGTCTTTGGAACTGAGAATGTTGATGCAATGAATCCTGCAGCAAGTAATAAAATGGGCTTAAATTGGTTGTGAATTTGGTACTTACTATTGATCTGTGTCCAAGAGCAAATATGCAGAAAGTCACATCAATATTGATATTAGAATATTTTCTAATACTGAGTTTTAATTATGCTTAGCGCTGGGCTATAAACAAAAAATGCTATAATGAGTCATGTAAGCATCATGTTTTTTACTTCGTTAGCGTCTCTCCTCTTTCTATCATGCTTATGAGAGCAGGATTATACAACTCAGATAAATAAGCACAGTAGGTGTATACAACTGGTACAGGATTGGAGTAGGATAAAATATCAATCTCAGGCTGACATTGTTGCCTAAATTAAGTTATACGCAGAACAGAAAAGGAAGAACTAGAATAGCCTCATGTACAAGAAATGGGTATTTCACAACTCTGTATTTTAGTAGAGATAGTAAGTAATAAGGAGAGTGATGGTGAAAGTATCAAGAGAAAATTGGAAAATTACGGAGTAAAATATCTTTTCAGCTTAAAATAAAAGTAGACATTTTACTGTTCGTACTTCAAAGTAGCAGAATTATTTTTTTTTTCTGTTATAGGGTCTGAAGAGGGTGTTAGGTTTAGCTGTATCCATATTTTGTATTCACAGCCCAGAAGACCTGGGATAACATATGCCACATCCTTTCTCTGGGTAGTATAGTGACTAAACTGATTTGCTCTCCTTGAAGCATTGAACTGATTTGATTCAGAATATATCCTGAAGTAAATCCTGGGAGCAGTACAATTTCATGTTGTCCCTTGTCGTAGCTTTGCAGCTTCATTGAATAACATTTTTCATTTTTTCACATTGCGTTTACTGGGAAACAGGACAAGTACAGGAAATTATTAGTAGCTACCATTTCCTGTGGTGTTCCTATTCACTGTGCTGTCCTTAACCACTAATGGAAACAGCTCATACAAAGCATGCATTTGTTTTTGCAAAGTTCTATGCATTTTTGAGCACTGCTAATCTCTTCTTTGCAGATACCAGAACAAGCCAGCAATGGAATGGTGGCTAAATTAAAACTACCAAGACAAAATTGTGAATGTAACCTGCAATTGAACCTCAGAGTGAACCTTCAGGAGAGGGTTTACTTTTAATCCCTGCAAACAGAACTGTGGAGTTCTTCTTGCAAATGAAACTTTAGAGAGTTTGTGTAGCCCTTGCATCCATGACAATTAGCGCACAGCCAAAATCCTAGAACAAATAATCCTTGCAGATATTCTGATTAGGAAGAAAAAGATCGATGATAATGGAATACTTTTTATCAGAAAGTAGAGAAAGCTCTTGTGAAATGAAATTTTAAAAAGACATGGGGGGACAGCATTTTTTAGCACAGCATTTAACAACGTAATTATAACAGTATTGCTTCTGTCTGTAGAGCTGGTGCAGAATAAATCACTGTATTGTCAATAAAAAAATGAAAGATGCAAATGCAGTGACAAAAAATTCTGAGCTCTACATCAGTAGTTTAGGAAGAAGGCCGGATTAACTCTTCATAAGTAATGGCTGTAACCATTGTGATAAGTTTCAGTCTGTACTGCTTTTAGTCTGTTTGATTGATATGTTAGCTGATTGGTTAGGGAGGGGTTTTTTTTTGAAGGGAAGAAAAACTTTGTTGTGGATGTAAATATTTATGTGGTTATGATTTAGCAGCAGTTCAAAATTTGTTAATGATTTGAGGCAGATCAAGAGGTTGAATTTTAGTAGCACTCAATCATTAACCAATTTAAAGATTTACAAGATGATTTAGCAAAATAATTGAACAGCAACTTAATTACAGAATCAAAAATGACAAGATTCACACTAACTTACTATAAGGCATCCTAAATCAATAAGAGGACACACACACACCCATACACAAGTTTTTAACCACTAGGATCAAAGATCCCTTTGCATCAGGCAGCTCCAGTGAGCTGACAGGTACCCCTTTTTATGCACACACAAGACAAATGGACAGAAAGTATTTGGATCCAGTAAAGTATAATACCCACACTTGTAAGAGCTAATGTTTGTATTAGAGACACACGGATAGACAGGTGGATGAAAAGAGGCTAGTCTATATTTAAAAATTCCTATTCTTGAGTTTGGAGTAAATAACTCACAGTGAATTGTCTTTGTCTCCGTTATGTTTGCCCATCAACTTTGTATCCCTGTTTATTTTGTTCATGTCCACTCCTTTTTTCTTGCAATCCCATTTGACAAGGATTGGGTAATCCTCCTGAAATGAATATGTCCATGTTCAAGTACCCTTACCAGTAAGCCCAACTGACCAAATTTGGTTCTCGTTACTGCCTCCCTTATAATTTGTTGGTCAGATTTCTGTCTCTGTATGTTCTTGTGTATGGTTTCCTCCTTTACTTATTTTCTCTTTTGCAGCGAAAAGGTCCTTGGCCAGATACTCCTAAGGAAGCAGAGACCTCTGCTTTCACATACTCTTACACTGCTTAAAAGCCAACCAACCCACCAAACACACATCCTAAAGAACAGTACAAAATGAAATGGAAGTTGTCTTTATGTTACCGTGTTTTCAGGAGATGTAAAAGACCTGTTTTCCATTTCAGTGGTAATGATTTTACTTAGAACAACTCTGAGAGCAAAAAGGGCTTTGAAGGAGATTTGAGGTCTAATATTTAGGAAAGCTTTTCCATATCAGAAGGCAAGGTTTACACTGATGGAGTGGTTTGAGAATAATTTTAATTTCAAATTTTCTAAACAAGTGCAGTGGTTGTTGGTTATTGTTTGTTTTATATTTTTGTGTAGTTTTCTTTTTCTCTTTGTTTTTAAAATGAGAAGCTTTTAACTCAAATATTTACTTCTTTCTAGTAAAGACTAGAATAATTTCTTAACTCTCTAGAATTTTCACAGGAAAGGAATGCTTAAATATACATTGCTGTAGCAGCTGATCCCCAGAACTGCTTGTACAGTATGGCTCTGGGAATTTAAACACAAATGAAAAAATAATTAGAAACCTGTCAATAAAAAATGAATATTTTGAAGTCTTGAACATAAAGTTCACCGAGTCAGCCATTTAATATGTAGTTTGGGGTTTTTTTGCTACATGCTCTGAAGGTGCTTTCCTTATAATATAGTAGTGTTGATGGCATTCTGGTCACTTTACAGGCGGAGGGGGATGATAAGTAGAAACAGGAAGGATGTGTTTTATCTGAAAAAGTTTTAATATGAAGAAGACTTGATGGTCTTAATGCATGTAGGCAAGCCTGTTAGCATTAATTAGAAAAGCCAAACTACAGCATATCTGAAGGGAGCCTACAGGAGAGCTGGAGAGGGACTCTTTGCCAGGAAGAGCAGTGACAGAACAAGAGGCAATGGTTTTAAATTGAAAGAGAAGAGATTTAGACTAGATACCAGAAAGAAATTCTTTACTGTGAGGGTGGTGAGACACTGGAACAGGTTGCCCAGGGAAGTTGTGGATGCCCCATCCCTGGAAGTGTTCAAGGCCAGGCAGGATGGGGCTCTGAGCAACCTGCTCTAGTGGGAGGTGTCCCTGCCCATGGCAGGGGGATTGGAACTAGATGATCTTTAACATCCCTTCCAACTCTAACCATTCTATGTTTCTATGGAAGATGGAGGAATGGGCTGCTTTTGCTAGCCTTTTAATTTTTTTGGCCTTCTCTAGTTTTCTGAACATCAGGGATGATTCAGTCATAACCTTTGAGTTCAAACATATCCTTTTTCAAGTAAAATACCTGAAAAGCTCATCGCTGTGCATTTAGCACCTTGAGCTTTGGTGTAAATGTCAGATATAATGACTATGTATTAAGTATGTGATTTCTTTTTCTGGAAAAATGTCACACATTTGAATATTAGCATTTCATAAGTAATAAATGTCCCTGGACCTGAAAACACTGAGTATCATTTTAATGTATATAATTAATCCAGCATATGGAATCAGAGAGTAATTTTGTTTGAAAGGAAGAGTCACCTAGTCCAACCTCCTACTCAGAGTGAATCGAAGACTGCACAAGGCCCTGTCCAGTTCAGTTCTGAGTATTTTTCAAGGATGGAGATTCCACAGCCTCTGAGCAATCACCTCCTATATTCTACCACCCAGTAACACAGCCAGTTCAGAAGGTGAGATGTGTCATGAAAAATGTACCTAACAAGATGCATCTTGAAACAGAGATGAAGAAATTGACTTAAGAAATTTCTTGAAGTCTAATTCAGATATTATGAAGATATATTTTTTTAAATTTTGCTGTTGCTAGCTAAGTTGAGGTTAACTCTTTGTCTGGATAGCATTCATCATGAGTATAAAGACCTTTTTACGAAAAAAAACCAAAAAAAACCCAAAAAAACCCAACCAAACCATAGGCATTTAAAAGCAAAAGGACATTTAAAAGCAAAAGGACTTTTAAAATGCCCAAGCTTGAACAGTATTCTAAATAAAGAGGCAGTACTGGAATGTTTGTTTTTAAGTTTCCCCGTGCCTCCACCCCCTCTCTCTTTTGTGACATTATATTGCAGACTAAGTACCCAGGTACATACATTGGCAAAAGATTCAAAGCAAAAGATTCACAGACTTCAGCAAGTAAAGCACTGGCTATTTTCTATGCTAGCAAAGCTGATTATAAGCTCCTGAAGCAGGATGTAAGCATTATCCTTTCAAAAGCAATTGCATTTTAGGTATGTTTTGCATGCTGCTTTCTGTTATCTATTGGATGATGCCATCCTCAATAATCCTTTTTTGGGTGGCTATGGATTATGTCAGAAAAAGTCAAGAGAAGACAAAGGGTCTTGTAGTTAGAGACTCCTGCTTGGGAATATGATGATGTGAGTATGAGCAAAAAAAACCTGAGGATAAAATGGGGTTTTTTTGTACTTATATACAGGATGGAAATGTAAACTCAGGGGGTATTTTAGACCCCTGCCAAATAAAGCTATGTTAAAAATTGTCTTTGAAATTATTCTCTGTGGATTTAATTCTATCTTTTAACTATTAGGATATCGTGAATTTGGAAGATTTTTTCAGTGATAAAATACTTTGGTTAGGCTCTTGTTGGTTTGTATTTAACATGGCTAAAGACTGAAATACAGCCTAAAATGTGTATGCACATGAAAGAAAGACAAATAGAGAGTCATTGTATCTCTACTTTGGTTTATCCTAAAAGGGATAGGTCTCTAGAAGAACTAGAAATCACTCCATGTATGACATCCGTGACACAGAAAAGATGTCAAGTAATCATGTACAGGGATGGCAGTCTTTAATACTTTCAAATGCAATATATATCTCTGCAAAGATGTAGTTATTTGCCATAGAGGTCACTGAATATATACCATTTTTTTTAATGTTTCTGTGGGGTTTTTTCATTGGGATTTTTTTTGTTTGTTTCTTTGTTTAATTTTTAGTGGCTATTCAACAGAAATTATACTTTGTGGAAATCCCAGATTTTCAATAATCTGTGAAATTTTATCAAGAGAAGACTACTTCCTTCAATTTACCACTGGAAACATTTAGGGGATGGGAAAAGGGCAATAAACTAGTAAAAGTAGGATTATCTGTGTTCTTTTTTAAGAGACTACATGTCAAAGGGAAAATTAGAATTGTTTTAAAGGTCAGACTATAGCTTGTTCATCATTCTTCTTCCTTATTTTTCTTAGTGTTGTAATCACTGTAACAGCTTGAAATAAAACAATAGTCCAAAATTATTGTACTTGCCAGCAGGTGGCACTATGCAGTAAGGCAGTGACATGGCTTGGAAACTTCAATGCAATTGTTTTCTTCTAGTCTTTTGTTTTACTTTAAGTCATAAGATTCCTTGAAGAATAGGTCTCAGGTATGCAAAATATATAATCTAAATGGATGTAAAAATTTAAAGATTCATTCATTAAAACCAAGAGTCAGAAAGAACAAACTGAAATTTATGTTAATAGGTTAATGCTAATCAACATTTTATTAACATCTCCATCTGTACACATTTTTCTTTTTGATAAGACATAAAAAAATATACTTTAAAATTGGGTGTACATTGCTGAAGACAGTCTATTACAACAGCATTGTCCCATAGCTTTAAGACAATTCTAAATTTGCATTCATACTGGAGGCAAGAATTTATATTACATCAAATTTATCAACAGAAAAGTAATTACACCAAAAGTCATCCACTGAGGGATACTTTATATAAAGAATCTCTTAGTGCTAAGCAATTCCTGATGTGGGCATCCGGACATCCACAGAATGGCTGAAGCTGAAAGGCAGCTCTGGTGATCATCTTATCCAACCCTCTTGCTTAAAGCTAGAGCAAGCTGCTCAGGGCTAGTTCTGGCTGGATTCTGCATGTCATCAAGGACAGAGAAAGAGACTCCACAACCTCCCGAGTCAGACTGTCCCAGTGTTTGATCATGTTCACCATAAAAGAGCTATGCTTAAATGGAATCACCGGAATTTCAGTTTGTGCCCATTTTCTCTTGTCCTGGCACTGAGCAACACTGAGGAGGTCTACCTCTGTCCTCTTAACCCTGCTTTGCTTCCCCATCAGGTATATATATTATTATATTTCCCCTGTGAGCTTTCACTTCTGCAGGCTGAAGGCCCAACTCTCTCAAGCTCTTCTTCTATGTCACATGGTCCAGGCCTTTAATCACAGCCCTCTGCTGGACTCACTCCACTGTATCCATGTCTGTCTTGCACTGGAGAGCCTCAGACAGGGCCCAGTACTCCAAACTGAGCAGAGGGGAAGGTCCACCTCCATTGACTTGTTGATGTTGAATTTCCTATTGCAGTCAAGGAGGCTGCTGGCCTTTTATGACACAAGGGTATATTACTAGTTCATGGACAACTTGGTGTTCATGAAGATCTCCACACCCTTTTCTACCAAGCTGCCTTTTTGCTGCTAAGTCTGCAGCCTATATTTGTGCCTGATGTTATTTGTTTCCCATGTGCAAGACTGCAAGATATGCCATTTCCCTTTGTTGACCATTGTGAGGTTCATCTCTGTCTATTTCTCACGTATATGTAGGTCCCTTTGAATGACAACACAACTACTGGTGTGGTGTATCTGTGAGTGTATCAACCACTCCTCCCAGATATATACTATTTGTACACTTGTGGAGGGTGTGCTCTCTCCCATTATACAAGTAACTAATGAAGATGTTAAACAGTATTGGCTACAATATTAAAGTCTGAGTACACTATTAGTTACTGGAGTCTTTCTGTTCTCGGTGCTGATCCACAATCCTTTGAACTGGAAGTTCAGCTAATTTTCAAGCTTGTTAGGCTTGACTTCCCATTCACTTATCCATGCTGACTACTCATCATCACCTTCTTGTCCTTCATACATTTGTAAATTATGCTACGTCACTTTCCCAGGAATCAAGGTGGGGCTCACTGGGCTGTAACTCCATGTATCTTCCTTCTTGGCCTTCCTAAAGATAGGAGTGACATTTTCTATCTTCAATCCTTAGGCATCAACGCAGTCACAATGTTTTAAAGCTGATTGACAGTGGCCTCACAATAACCTTGGACAGTTTCCTTGGCACTAGCAGGTCCTATGGACTTGCGTAAATCCAATTTGTTCATATGTTCTCTAATCTGAGAACAAAATCTGTAATCCTTCTCCGCTGAGGGACTTCCTTGCTCCAGATTTTTCCAGGGATCTCAGGGTTATGGGTTTCTTGAAGTTAAGTTTTGCAAGTAAAGACTGAGGCAAAGGAGTCATTGAGTAGTTTGGCCTTTTCCATGTCCTTTGTCACCCTACCCCATTCAGCAGCAGGTTCCCATTTTCCCTAGTCTCCCCTTTTTGATCATACACTTGTAAAAGCCATTCTTGTTCCCCTAATGTTCCTCACTAGATTCAGTACCAGGCAGGATTTGGCTTTCCTAAATCCAGCCATGCATGGTCAAACAGGTTATCATTTTTCTTCCTGGACCAACTGTCCCTACTTTTAAATTTGGTATGCTTCCTTTTTATGTTTGAGTTTTGTTAGGAGCTGCTTGCTCATCCCTGCAGGCCTCCTGTCAACTTTACTTGATTTCCAGCAAATTGAGATGAACAATTCCTGAGTTCAGAGAAAGTAATCCTTGAAAATCCATGAGCTCTCCTCAATGCCTCTTCTCTCCAGGCCCATATCCCATGGGACTCTTACAAGCACATCCTTGAAGAGACCAAAGTCCTTTCACCTGAAATACAGGGTTGTGTTCCTACTGTTTCCTTCTTCTCTTTTCTTGCTATCCCAAACTACAATATCTTATCATTGCTGCAGCCAAAACTGCCCTGACCTTCATATTCCTGACCAATTCTTCCTTACTGGCAAGTAAGAAGCACAGTAGAGCATGTCCTCTTATTGCCTCCCTGACCACCTGTGTCAACTGTTCCTAATGTTAAAAATACCATTGCCGTTAATGGATAATTCGCTATTCACTTGGTGTGATTTTTCTTGACTATCCTTGTGCTTTTTGAAAACTAATGAGGATGTTCTGCGCTGTTTGATGCAACAAAGCACAGAAACTACTAGAAACAGATTGATGAACTTGTGAAATGAACTTTCTAGTAATTTTTACTTGTGAGTGCCCTGAACATAAGGTTTTTCCATCTGCATATTGGATGACCTTTGCCAGTGCTTGCTTAGTCTGGAGTTCTCTTTGCTTCTTCAGTTCTCTCCAGGACTGGAGGACTAGTGCAAGTACTACAATTCACCAGTATGAATCTGCTGGTGACCACAAATTTCCTTTGTCACTCTTAATCCTGAATTTCATACAATGAAATCCCATCTTCCCTGAAAACTTTAAAGAATTTTTTGCATCCCTTGAAAATTTCTTAACATTACTAACTTAATATGTCAGATATTTTTACAAATTGGGCAATTTGCTATGGTCTGCAAACATGCTTATTTGGCAAAAAGCTTATGCTGCTTGTTTGTGATACTTTCACCAATGGCAAGACAACACAGATGTATTCAGGCTTCTGTCAATTGGTCTTGAAACCAGTGAACATAACTACAACAGTATAAAGGAGTGGTTGTCATCAATGAAAAGATAGTTCACTCCATTATAGTGTATGATACACCATCACTCTGTAGCTGCTCTCCATACAGATAAACTAAGCTTCATTAGATATAGTAAACCATACTTAAAGATGACTCCAACACTTGTATTTGTAATTGTTAACTTGATATAAAATTTTCCCAACACAGCAGCCTTCAGTTTATGTTACTAAGAAATTAAAAAGAAAAATTAGTCTACAGGTTCTCCAGCAGCTTTTTCAATTTTCTGTTTTTTTGCCTTCTCTCTTCTGCCTTCTCTCTTCTATGTCTTTACACTTTGACAGTCATAATGATTTTTGAAAACATATTTGATATATTCTGAGATAGAGACCTAAATTAGCAACACTGAGATCACATCACACTTTCAAATGGTCATTACTAATCTGCTGGAACAATTCATATACTGAATAAATTAAATTTTTAAAGGTAATTCCCACAACAAAATATACTAGGTCAATTTATTTAATTGCAGTTTTAATTAAGACTTTGCCTGAACCTGTCCTGGGGATAATATCAAAAATTTGACCTACAAAGATTTTAATGAGTGAAAAGTAGGGACATCACAAAACACCTTGGCAGTAAACAAGTAGAAATAGTTCAGACTCCTTACCTTAGACAAAGCTAAAATTTTTGAATGGGGGAGAAAGTCAGAAAATGAAACTGCATTAATTACGTATTCTTCAGTGTGAAAATCAAGAATTTTTGCAACAGTTTAAAGAAAAGAGAAAAGCTATCAGTCTTAAAGATTAAATAATCTGAGTATACATACTGTATTACAATAAAATTAAGATTCTGGGGTGTCAATTCTGTCTGAAGTTCCTCCTTTGATCCTTACTTTACAAGAGACCTGTATCTCAGAAGTATTCTTTCTGATTTAACATCTCCTTTTTAGTTTAACATTCCCCTATTAAATTTAGAAAACCTTTGTGTTCATTTCAAGTTTCAGCTTTGTAAGAGGACACCATTATTTATGTTGAAAACACTGTAGATACATACTTTCCTTTGCTTAAAATTATTTGAACACCACCTTTTTCAGAAGAAAGGCTCCTGCTGACTTTCCTGTGACTACAGCTGCAGTGACACAAGCACATGTCGCCTGGTGTGCCACACCAAGCTGTTTCTGCTGCAGCCTCACTGATATCATTAGGTGGAAGAAAGACCTCATATGAGCACCATTCAGTGCTATGGTCAAACATTCTTAGTTATATGAGTTCTTAAGCTTTAATTAATTTTGTCATTTGTGCTTGTTTCTTTTTCTGAGAGTATATAGGGACATTTGTCCTGCACAAATGTAAGTCCATTATCCTCTTCTTTTCTCCTTTGGAAATTAAAAAAACAGGCATGGGCTGGGGTGTGAAGTGTGGAGATAATGAGGGCTGGGGTGGGGTGTCAAGTGTGGAGATGATGAGGGCATCTGCTTCCCATCTGCTTTACATCTTTAGGTGTTCCGTTGAAAGAGTATCAAATGCATGTTGTACAATGTCATGTTTACAGATAACAAACTGGGCCCTTCCATGCCACTTACCTGCAATTACATCTGCCTCTTCTGCCGAGACGTAAAGCCTTATTCACTCAAGCCAGCGCAGCCATGGAAACCATTTACTAGGACAAACTTTTTGTGAGGAATTCATACTCAGATGACATAATTGCTATATTAGGCTCTATTAGAGAAGTAATTTTTGACTGTTCTGAGGCCAGAGTCAGAACAATAACCTGAATTAAATTGTTGCTTATTTAAGTAGGTTTTGGATGATATTTTATATGAGTGATTATACTGTACATAGAGATCACTTCTCTCCCTTTTTGATATCCCTGTTCTGAAAGAATGGCTGGCTTCTGAGCAAAATGGTGATCAAAACAGATGGCACATTTTCCTTTATACAAGACAATTTCATGGAGAAAGAGGAGAAAATAACTGAATGTTGTAACCAAAACATGAATATAAATACCTTTTGCTGATCTCAGTTGATCCAGGCTAGTGCTTACTGTTAGCTAAAGTACATTTGCTATGCTATTTATTTAAAGCAACATTGCCAGACAGGAGACTGGATACTTGCAATCAATCAATCAATCAATCAATCAGCTGGACAGTTCAGTGTATACCTCATTTTGTAGTAATGTTTTGATATCTGGTCATGAGTGCTTCCAGGAATACTGCAGAATGCCATAAATTTGTGAATGTAAATAAACACACTAGCATAAACTTTTCTGCAAGAAAGGATTTCACCTTATGTGAAAATAAAAAAATTGCTCTGAATATTGTAAGTATAAAGGGCAGATAGGAACGAGGACAATAACTTGGTTTGTCTCCTTTCATAATACAGAGTGTTTCTTAATATTCTACTCCAAAACGGAAGTACTGTTGGCATCTGAAAATTCAGTTAATAAAGACCATCATTCTTTGTTGAAAAAATTTGTTTGTTTTTGCTATGTTGAGTAAACTAGCATCTTAAAAGAATGAAGGAACTGGATTTTGTATCAAAAGAGCACCTGGGTCCTAACTGGATTAATCACACAGTAGGCTGTCAGTTTTATTTCCTAGGAATCAAGGTTTTGAGATTGCCATAGAGAAAGCAACAAGAAAATGGGCCCTTTAGGCCAGTACCACAGACAACAGATTATGAAGTACACTGAAGTAGAAGATATGACAGCTGATTTTAAAACCATTATGTATACTTAACTTTTGTGACCTTGATAATTTATGTCATTGTTTCCAACTTCCTTTTTCTGTGCAAAGCTGCTGTGAGGATTGTGATTTGTATCGTTGCTGAGTGTCACCTGAGGGAAAAATTGCAAATTATCTTGGTGTTACAAGAGAGTACTTGCAAAGGGGAAAGGATTGTTTCATCTTAGATGAAGGGGCAGGATTCATAAATCCCATGGATACAACCAAGAAAAGAATACAGGAAAAGAACTGAAATATGTGGGAGAAAGTAAGAAAGGTGATAATACGCTGCTAAAATTTTAGATTTGTAGCTAAACTTGATCCTGATTTAGTTCAATGAAGTACATGATCTCTAGAAGTCAATCTTCACATTTCTACAAGCATTATGAGATTCATTTGTAGTACGATAAAAATATTTAAATTGTCAATATATAAATGGAATTCCCACTGTACTGTGTTGAAACAAACAGTAAAAAAACAGAGCAATGTGGATATGTATCAACACATAATGATTTCTTCTAATTGTATGAAATGCATACAAGGATAAAAATCTAATACTGATTGAAATTTAGATACTAAATATTCAGTGACAACATAAAAATTACTGTGTTTTTGTACTAATCAAGAAAAAGCTTCACAGTTTCCTAAGTAAGAAGAAATTGGTTGTAGAAATGAAACAAACTGATATTTGACTGCAGTGAATTATCAGTAGAGTAGAGAGCTTTTAGATCTTAAGGAGAAAATCATTGCCTTTTTTTTGTGGGGGTGGAGGATTTCCAAACAGTAAAATGTCTCAAAGTGATGACTCCAGGAACAGAGGAATAGCTAAAAGAAAATATTGAGATACTGGCATCTGTTTGCATATTTGTGGTTGCCTTATTTTACAGGCTTACAGTACATTCTATGTGTAGGTCTGGAAGTTTTTGGACACACATGAATAACCTTAGGCTGCTGAGGCGGTGTGGGTGGAGCCAGCACCACCAGCAGCAGATTTAAATGAGGCAACAGAGTGCAGCAACCCAGTCACTGCACACCATTGAGGAAGCAAGGAGCAGGTGGGTATCACCTGGGATCACCACAAGGGAGTCTGTACTGGAGAGGGCTAAAGGACTACCAGCTTGGCCACAGAATAGTGAAGGTATCCACATGGAAGAGGAAAATGGTGTCTGTGTGCTCTGCACTCACCATTTCTGATGCAGCTTTCCAGACAGACCTCCCATGCGAACATGCTGCCGCTCAGACATCAGGCTGCAGGGTGTGGTCTGCACTTATGCCAGTGTCAGATGGCATTGGTGGGCACACCTGTGGGAGATGGGCCCAGGTAGAAGAGCTCCTCCAGTTAGTCATGGAGCTCAGGGGGGAGGTAAGTAAGTTGAGGAAAATCAGGGAATGCAAGAGGGAAAAGGACTGCCAGAGTTGCACCCTGCCTCCCATAACAGAAACCAAGCAGGCAGACAGAGCTAGCAGGCTAGCAGGCTAGAGCACTCCCTGTCCTCTCTCTGCCAGGCTGAACATGGTAACTTAGAGGATAGGGGGCTGTGGGAACAACTTCCTGCCTGATGAAGCAGGCGTGTCTCCCCAGTAACTTCCCCACCTCTCCAGGTACCCTTAAAAACAAATATGAGGCTCTGCAAAGGGAACCCAACCAGAATGAGAAGGACAATTCAATGTCTACAGATGTCACCAGGGTCAAGTCATACTAAACCCTGCATCAAAGCATCCTTAGTTCAAAAAAACCAAAACAACAGGTGATTGTTGTAGGTGACTCCATCCTGAAGGCAGCAGAAGGCTTGATATGCAGACCTGACCTACTTCTCAGGGAGGTCTGCTGCCTCCCTGGGGCCCGGGTTAAAGACATAAAAAGAAAACTTCGCTTACTGGTAAGCCTCTCAGATTATTACCCTTTACTGATTCTTCAGGCAGGCAGAGACAAGCTATTAATAAGAAACCCAAGGGCAATCAAAAGAGACTTTCAGGCCTTAGCACAAGTCGTCAAGGGGTCAGGAGTGCAGGTAGTGTTCTCCTTTGTCATGCCAGTCACAGGGAATCACGAGGAAAGTAACAAGAAGAGCCAGCAGATCAGTACCTGGCTCCAAGCCTGGTGTTGGAGGCACAACTTTGGGTTTTTTGAGCACAGGAAAGTTAGCATGACACCAGGCCTACTGGTGACAGATTGGGTACACCTGTCTCAAAAGGGGAAGAGGGTCTTTGCGCAGGAGTTGGCAGACCTCATCAAACAGTCTTTAAACTAAGTTTGAAGGGGGAAGTGGGCGAATTCATCAGGAGAGACAAGAGGGTCATCAATGGATTAGGAACTATGGCTGTGCCTGGGAATGGTCAGGTAGAAGTTCGGCCTTTCCTACACCAAAAAGGTGGTGGGAACAATAGCCCAGCTGAAGTGCTTTTATACTAATACATGAACAACAAACAGGAGGAGCTGGAAGCCATTGTGTGGCAGGAAAGCTATGATGTAGTTGCCATCATGGAAACATGGTGTGATGACTCACATAACTGGAGTACTGCAATGGATGGCTACAAACTCTCTCAGAAGGGACAGATACGGAAGGGGAGGAGGAGGAATGGCCCTGTGTGTTAGGGAGGGTTACGAATGCCAAGAACTAATCGATGGGAATAGTAGGGTTGAGTGCCTATGGGTAAGAATCAGGGGGAGGGCAAGCAAGGCTGATATCGTGCTGGGAGTCTGTTACAGACTGCCCAATCAGAATGTAGATATAGATGAAATATTCTATAAGCAGCTGGGAGAGGTCTCAGGATCACTTGCCGTTGTCCTGGTGGGAGACTTCAACCTAACAGACATCAGCTGGGCACACAATACAGCTGAAGGGGAGCAGTCAGGAGGTTCCTGGAGTATGTCGGGGATAACCTCCTAACACAACTGGTAAGGGAGCCAACTAGGGAAGGAGCCCTGCTCGATCTACTGTTTGTAAATAGAGGACGTGTGGGGGTTGTGATGGTTGGAGGCTGTCTTGGGCACAGTGACCATGAAATGATAGAGTTCTCAATTCTCAGAAAAGCAAGGAGGGGAGCCAGAATGACTGCCATCATGGACTTCTGGAGGGCAGACTTTAGTCTTTTCAAGATCCTACTTGACAGAGTCCCTTGGGAGGCAGCCCTGAAGGGCAAAGGAGTCCAGGAAGGCTGGATGTTTTTCTAGGTGTAAGTCTTAAAAACACAGGAGCAGGCCATCCCTGTGTGCTGTAAAGCAAGGTGTCAGGGCAAAAGACCAGCCTGGCTGAACAAAGAGATATTGTCACAACTCAAGGAAAAAAGGAGAGTTTATGGCCTTTGGAAAAAGAGGCAGACCACTCAGGAAGATTACAAAGGTGTTGTAATGCTATGCAGGGAAAAGATTAGAAAGGCCAAAGGCTAGCTAGAACTTAACCTGGCCTTGGATGTTAAAAACAAGAAGGCTGAGGTACTTATTGTCTTTTTTGTCTCAGCCTTTAGTAGTAGAGTTGGTTGTTCCCTGAGTACCCAGACGTCTGAGGTAGCAGATAGGGGCGGGGAGCAGAATGAAGACCCTGTAATCCAAAGGGAGGTGGTGAGGGACCTGCTCAAGCACCTGGGTATAAACATGTCTATGGGGCCAGATGGGATCCACCCAAGGGTACTGAGGAAGCTGGTGGAAGTGCTCACTGAGCTACTTTCCATCAGTTACCAGCAATCCTGGCAACCTGGGAAGGTCCCAGCTGAGTAGCATCTAGCAAATGTGATACCCACCCACAAGAAGGGTTGGAAGGATGATCTGGGGAACTACAGGCCTGTCAGTCTGACCACAGTGCCTGGGAAAGTCATGGAACAGATCATCATGAGCGCATAATGGTGCATTATGTGGTGCATAGTGGTGACGCCCAGGTGATCAGGCCCAGACAGCATGAGTACATGAGGGGCAGGTCCTGCTTGACAAACCTGATCTCCTTCTATGACAAAGTGACCCACCTGGTAGATGAGGGAAAGGCTGTGGATGTTGTTTACCTGGACTTTGGCATGGCCTTTGATACAGTCTCCCACAGTATCCTCCTGGAGAAACTGGCTGCCCATGGCTTAGATGGGAGTACTCTCCACTGAGTTAAAAACTGGCTGGAGGGCCAGGCCCAAAGAGTAGTGGTGAATGGAGTTAAATCCAGTTGGCGGCTGGTCATGAGTGGAGTCCCCCAGGGCTCGGTACTGGGCCCAGTTCTCTTTAACATCTTTACTGATGATCTGGATGAGGGGATTGAGTACACCCTCAGTAAATTCACAGATGACACCAAGTTGGGTGGGAGTGTCAACCTGCTGGAGGGTAGAAGAGCTTTGCAAAGGGATCTGGACAGGCTGGATTGATGGGCTGAGACCAACAGCATGAGGTTCAATAAGGCCAAGTGCCGGCTCCTGCACTTGGGTCACAACAACCACATGCGGCGCTACAGGGTTGGGAAAGAGTGTCTGGAGAGCTGCCTGGCAAGAAAGGACCTGGGGGTGTTGGTTGACTGTCAGCTGAACATGAGCCAGCAGTGTGCCCAGGTGGCCAAGAAGGCCAACATCATCCTGGCCTGCGTCAGGAACAGTGTGCTGAGCAGGACTTGAGAGGTGATCATTCAGGGGGGAATACAGGGGGGTACTTGGCACTGGTGAGGCCCCACCTCAAGTACTGTGTCCAGTTTTGGGCCCCTTACCACTAGAAAGACATTGAGGTGCTGAAGTGGGTCCAGAGAAGGGCAACAAAGCTGGTGAAGGGTCTGGAGCACAAGTCTTATGAGGAGAAGGTGAGGGAGCCGGGGTTGTTCAGCCTGGAGAAAAAGAGGCTGAGGGGAGACCTCATGGCTCTCTACAACTACCTGAAAGGAGGGTGTAGGGAGGCAGGAGTTGGTCTCTTCTTCCATGTCACGGGTGACAGGACTAGAGGAAATGGCCTCAAGTTGCATCAGGGGAGGTTCAGGCTGGATATTAGGAAAAATTTTTACACTGAAAGGGTTATCAAGCATTGGAATGGGCTGCCCAGGGAAGTGGTTGAAGAACCATCCCTGGAGGTGTTCAAAAGACGGGTTGACATAGTGCTTAGTGACACGGTTTAGTGATTTTTTTTTTTTTTAATCAGAGTTAGGTTGATGGTTGGACTAGATGATCTTGAAGGTCCCTCAAACCTGGACAATTCTATGATTATATTCTAACCTCCACTGCTACTGTATTTCTCATCTCTAACCTTAATTCAAGGAAGTCAATGAAAATAACGTTCAATCTACTGCCTTAAAGTGATGAAAAATGCCTGTTGATAGTACTTTTCCTGACACAAACTACTTTCTTATCTTCACAGTCATGGTAAACTGGCATATTAGGATCAAGTTCCCACATAGTTGACTGTCTTGTACAAGAGAGGAGAGTTAATATTTGGTTTTGTGTTAGTCACAAGACAAGAGTGGTAACAGACAAACTGGTTTTAAGGAAAACAAATGTGAAATGAAACTTAATTACTGCAAAAATTAGACTGCATAAAGATCCTCAAATTTGCTACTTCTTCTAGCAGCGTCCGTTCTTTGATAATCCTTTATGATCAATGAAATACAATGGTTTTGGTTAGCTTTCATCAACTCCCCTTGTTTTTCCATAGTGATCTAAGGACTGATTGGACAAAATCTTAATTTTTCAATGCTGTTTCCCCTCCTCTAATTATTCTCTTTCTTTGTGCTTGTTTCTCTGGATTTCTTTCTAGTCAACTGCAGCTCTTCAGACTACATCTGCAATGAAATCCAGAGGTGTCATTGCAGCACATGTATCCATAACTGAGCTAATTTTAACCTTACTAGTTTATTTAATGATAGAAATAAAATCACTGGTTATGTATTCAATAGTGGATGTCCTTGCAACTGCAATACCACTTCTGTGAGCAGTCAGGTAGATTACAGCTGTATTGGGTATATCTACCTGTGCTGCAATCACAACTTTGGCAGCAGCAGAGGTCTAACAGCAGAGTTTATAGACAATTCAACAATTCAACAAATAGACAATTCATAAGGTATAAGAAAGTTAAGGATTAACTTCTGAAATGTTTTGTAATCTGCATGATAGTAGGTACTGTCAAAGAAAATCAATAGCTTATTGCATGTAAATGAAAGCAAAGTTATAAAGACAAGGGATAGAAATTAGACAAATAGAATGGAAACCTGATTCCACTGTCACTGTACTCATGAAGGTCTTATAAAAAGTTATATCAAAATATTGAAAGTTGACCTGTAAGGAGTAGGATTTCTATATATAGAGGAATTAACTTTGTCCAGTAATGTTACTAATTATTTTTATTGCAAAATAAGGGCCATATGTTCAAACAATACAGGCAAGCATTGTTTAAGGTACTCTATGCAAGAGTGTGTGCACGTATGTACTTATATATTACAAGAAAAAGTTGGTTTCCCAGGAAGCTTTTGGTAGACTTCCAACAAGACTGGATGAATACAAATGGGGAAAAAGACAGCAATGTGAAATGGAAGCACAGAGACTTTTGCTCTGTGGTTTAGTATTTTCTTTATTGTACCATTGATTGTACAGTGCCCTATTTTTCTGGACATAGTTGTTCACTAAAATATATAAAACATGCTGGGAATTCCTGGGTGCTCTGGTACTGGAATGCATAGTATGTGTATTCTAATTCAGAGTCCAGATCATTCTGAAGGAAAAAAAAATAATGAAAAACTAAACTGAACAGATAAAATATAAATATAAGCTTGATTGAATCTACATATACAAATTACTGTTGCTTTGAAAGAAGGAACATAAATATACCCTTCTAATGTTTCTTGGGCACTTCTTTGACAAGCTCTTGAGGCTTTCTTCTGAAGTGACATTGCAATTTCCAGGACTTAGAGGAAATTTTTGCTACAGCAGCTTAAACATTTATTTTTATAGAAATCTCTACTGAGTATTAAAATAGTGTGAATTAAATGTTTCTTTAGCTACTTTATTAACAAAGCATGATATTTCATGTATTTCTGTTTATATATGTTTTCTGTGTTTTCTATATGTAAGAATGTTACTGAGGTGGCATAATAATAATGGTGTGACAATGTGGCAGGAATGACTTTTGAGTTCTTTAAGAAGATATTTAAAACTTGACAATACACAAATGAACTGAGAGAGCCTGTATTGTGGTCTAACCCCAACTGGCAGCTACAACCACACAGCTGCTTGCTCACACCCCCTTCCCCTGCAAGAGGTGTAGAAAGAAGAGGGAGAAAAGGAGGGGAAAGGGAAAAAAACAACTCATGGGCTGAGATAAAGACTAGTAGCACATAGAACAGTACAATAGAACAGTAGCAGAAAATGATAATAATGACACAAGTCACTCTCATCTCTTGGTGAATTGGCATCATCCTGAGCTGCGATCATGATTAAACACTGCCCCCCCACCGCCCGCCCCCTCTAATAGTTGTTCTATTTTATACTTTCAAGTTACGAAGATCAGGGTTTAGACATTTCTAGTTATTATTTCCAGTTTCCTTTAAATTCTAGTGATAAGCAATGTCCTTGTGTCTCTGGTTCATATATAGCCCACTATAGAATATGACCACTACAAAAGCAGAATTATATGACAACTGATGTTAAAGATAACCTCTAGTTTGACTTAAAAGTGTAGAATTTTTAGGCTTTATGTGGAGGGAGAAGAATTCTGATTTTGTTCTCAGATATTCAGACCTGAAGACTTGGATGGCTCACTTCCTTAGTAAGAACATTTTGTGCTTCAACATTGTGAACACTCAGACTACTTAAGAGTGATTTACCACTGGAACAGACTCATAACAGGTCCTGCAATGCAGATTCAGCAAGGAGGCACTATATGGAAGGAAGACGGTAAATATAAAAAAACACTTGTTTCTCTGTGTCCCTGAAAATGAATCTACATCCAGGTGTACTAGACTTTAAGTGTGGCTGCTATCCGAATGTGGGTGCTCAGTAGTGTCTTATTATTAAAGTGGAGATTCAGTTAATATGCTTTGAAGAATTTTTATATTTCTGAGTTTGTCTGGACATACCTAATTACTCTCTGTCCTATTAGAACCCTAATGAATTTTGCATCAAATGGACCTCAGATCTATACATAGTGTCATCACAAAGTTAGTGCCCCATCTAATGATAGCAAGTTTTCTTCAAGAGTTCCTCCATTTATGCTGGGGGTTTAAGATTAGGTCAACAGTACTTGTCTTCAAGAATTCAAAGAACCTGTGGTAGTTGTATAATTGCTTATGGAGGGAGAGAACAATTCAGAGAATCCAAGGCGAAGAAACAGAAGTATATTTAATCTGGAGTTCTGTATTTTACTAACATAGTTTCTTAACAAAAGAAGCATCCCATTGATATTGAACTCAAATATTAGACCATACACACTAGCTATAAGCACTATCTGTCACTATGAGAATCCTTTTGAACGACTCAGAAAGAGGTGTCAAATGTTCTCTTTTATTAACAGTTAATCAACATAGGAATGTGGTGAGTGTGCCTGGTTTCAGAGATCTTTTTTAGGTATTATTTTGTGAAATCTGTTTTTCCTTTCACAAATCTCAAATTACCAGCTTAAAAGAAATTAGAAAACACCAATGGCTTTGAAACTGCAGCAGTACTTCAGGATGTGTTAGTATTGTTAAATGAATGATAAATTATTGCAGTAACACTCACAGCTATGTAGAGAGTTTAGCATCACGGTATTTAAAATGTGATAATTACTGATTTCCAAGAGCTAACATAGGCAATCAGACAATCTCTGCAATTACTTTTTTAGTTACTGATGGGTTTTTGCAAGATAGGTCACAGACAGAAATTTGAAGGGGTAAGAACAAAAATAATTTTAAGTACTTTTATGCATTAGTTTAGATTCCCTTTGAAAATATTGGCAAAGGGATTAGTGGACTAAAAGAATTGGTAAATGGTTCATTTGGTGCTCTGGAATATTTGTTTGGTGGGCAGCATGTAATTAAGTTGTCTTTTTTCCACTCAATCACACTGTAACATGCAAGTCAAAACCACATCAAGCCAAGGAATTTAATGGTGATGAAATTAGAAATGGAATATTTTTTTAAATGCAAAGATAGAAACTTTGCAGTGGAGAGGAGCACTTGTAAGATCTGTATTATGTCAGGGTCAACAGAAGCGAGCAATTATGAGATAGGGCAAGTTAAGGTCACATCTGAGACCTGAAGATCTGAACTTTCACCTCGAATATAAACTTGTACTATTCTCACTTAAGGAAGAAACTAGCTCTTTAGGCATGGAAATTCAGACATGTGGTGAGTCCAGATTTGAAAAAGCATCAGCTTAAACTACATGGTCCAGGAAATATGATCCACCAACTAAGCATGTTTAATGAAACCAATAGTGATATGTCCGATGAATTTGAGGACTGATGATCAAATTAAGAGACAGATATTGGGAAGAGTTTTCACTTCCTGCATCTGGGTGAAAAACAGAGCAGGAGATTAGGGTGTTAAATAAGATCATAGATCTATGCAATCTGAGCCATAAAAAAAACCAAACTTCCATGGTATCTTTATTCATTATCACAATAAACATTTAAGAATCATTAAAAATTACATTCATACATAAATTAGATATCTCAGTCACAGGCAAAAGTTGTAACCTTTTAAGGTCTTTTCTTTACCATCCTGGTTTCCATGCTCATATAAACTATCAAAAGACATAGAAACAACATTCATAAATTTCGTTGTTGTTTTTTTTTTTTTTTTTAAAAGTCATGTTCTACCTGATTTTTTTTTTCTTCTGGTCAGGTGAAGAATTATTTATGAATGTGATTAAGGGTCATGCATGTAATTTCTTTATGTACTCAATCCCAAAAGCTAAAATAAATACAAACATTAGGCCATTTGAATGCAAAGTACTTGCCAGCTCAGGTTATGTTGGCATTATTACTGCTCCTCTATAGATTAAGAATCAAAATTTTCACAAAGTCTACTGTGATGCAGGAGTCAAACTTCCATCTGTGGATATATCAAGATGAATTTTACTGAAAAATCTGTTCCTTGCTGTCCTCTATATGTACACACACATGAATGAAGGCTTGAAGATACACAATGATTTTCACATACATTGCAAAGTTTTCTACCCTGCAGAAGTATAAATTTAAAATACTAAATGTGAATATTAAGTTTAAAGATTCTTCTACCTCAAAGAATACCTGGAAATAACATCTTATTCATAGCATTTGAATTTTGGTGTCTTCATATGTTTCATGAGCTACTGGCAATGCAATTCTACAAATAAACCTGGGTTAGATCCTGGCTTTCCTTCCTCCTGAAATGCTGTTGCACTTGGGTTTCTTAAACCATTTTCCACATGTGCCACTACAATAGTGTGGCTTTCTAAAGAGAATAGAAAAGTTTCCTAGATAAGTAGGACCACCATTGCCTCAAAGTGCTTTTATAAGGAATTTCTGAATGGCTGCATTAGTAACAAAACTTAAAAGATAAACTCATAATGAAACATGTGTTATAGATCTGGTTGGTCTAGAAGCCTTGAAAAAATTTTTACTACCAAGATAGTGAAAGGTGCTTGAGTCCTGACCATGGAAGTTTTTGCCTATTATTATTATTATCTGGTGCACAGAAGAATGAAGTTGGTTCCATTAAGAAGTTTTAAATGGAGAAATATTAGATACTAATTAATAACTCAGTAATTATTTTTATGCTACTGGGTTCTACCTGATAATCTAAAATAATCCAGTGATTATTGGGTAGTAACAACCCAGTCATTTAGCTGATTTATCTCAGGTCTGTTATTGGACCCTGGTGTAGCACTTGATAGACCAGAGTTCAATCTCTGCTCTAATTAGTGAAGTCTGTGCCCTCAGTGACCCTTATTCAAAAAGTGTAGCAAAGGAGGACACTTTCTTCCTTTTAAAATAATTTTCACACATGTGGGTCTAGAATATATATTTCTGTTATATTCGGTCTTGAATTAGGTATTTGTACTACTAGGAGTCACTATGCTCATATTACAACCAGTCTTTCTGGCTAGCTACCCAAATCATGCAGGTTTGGGGGAATTTTTTTGTGTTTCATTTTATTGGGACCCTCAAAAATTGGAATTGTGGATTTCACTTATATTTAAGATGATCTTACAGTAAAAAGTAGAAGGCCTAAAAGCCTTTACATTATTCCTGTCTCCTGAGAGGAACAGGAATTCATCTGATGCTCTATCAGAATGCAATTTAGTTACTTTCTGTCATTCTGTGATACTTCATTTTTTCTTCTAAAAAACCAAAACAACTTAAATATCATCCAAGCAATTAAAAAAATACCTTGTGCTGAAGTTGTACTGAATACATTTAAGAAGAAGAAAGTGGAAATATGAGCTATCTTGTCTTCTGGACACAGATGTCACCTGGTTTTATGTCTCATGTTCATTTAACCCTACCAGTATAGCTGAACACATTTCCTCAAGTTTTCTTTTTCCACAGAGCTGCTCACCAGCAGGTCAATCAAAATAACCTGTACTGATGTATGAGGTTATTCCTCCCCAGGTGCAGCACCCTACACTTGCCCTTGTTGAACTTCATTAGGTTTTTCTCCACTCAACTCATCACCAGGTCTCACTGTATGGTGACACAGCCTTCTGGTGTGCCAGCCACCCCTCCCAGTTTTGTGTCATCAGCAAACTTGCTGAGGGTACACTCATCCAGAGCATTGATGAATATATTGAACAGGACTGGACCAAATTAAGACAGTTGTTTTAAAAGCACAGCTCCAAGATGCTAGACAAAGCAATCCTGCAGAAGCAGAAACCTGAACTTGGTTCATCTGAAACAGGCCAAAACGTGGCCACCAGCAAGTTTATGTGACCACTATCCCTAATTTCTAAAGAAATGTTGCAGTGATGCCTTGATGGGCAAAAGAGTGACCAATGGGAAACTTCTGTGGAAAACACTGTACAAAGAACAGAAATACAACATATTTTCTTCCCTCAGAGAACAAAATTTGAATGGGTCTTCAATTACATTGTATGGTATTTTGGAAAGATGACGGTTTAGCTGGAAAAGCAAGCTTCATAACATAGTATGAGCTAAAGTTTAGGATCTGATACAAAGTTAAGACCGCAAGTTCAGAATCTTAACTAGTCAGATTTGTCAGCTCTTATGCTGATGATTATATTTTATTGACGATGTCTCAGAAACAGTCTCAAAAACTGCTTGAAATAAGCAAAAATCTGAAAATACACCTTTGACTGTCTTTGTGTGACTTTTACCAAGTTGCTTTAAAACTTAATAGTAGTAATTGTTCTACTTCATTTGACGTTCTCCTTATAGAATTTGCTATTTGAAAATAATTTGTTTCACTTAGATGAATATAAATGTGTGTATTTAAGTATCTAAAAACTTACTCTGAATTTCAGAATCTTTGACAGTGACAAATGCTGCTTATATGTGGAGAAATATTCATACAATTTTGAAGCATTTTTATTGCATATAGTTTGGTTTAGTTTATGTAATGTAGTTTATTCTTAAAACATGGAGTGTCTATATCTATGGTATCATACTTTGAGAGTATTTAGTTACTGTTAAGAATTACTGTTAAGATTCCAGATTCTCAAAGATATTTAGAATCATAGAATCATAGAATCATCTAAGTTGGGAGGGACCTTCAAGATCATCTAGTCCAACCATCAACCTAACTCTGATTAAAAAAAAAAAAATCACTAAACCGTGTCACTAAGCACTATGTCAACCCGTCTTTTGAACACCTCCAGGGATGGTTCTTCAACCACTTCCCTGGGCAGCCCATTCCAATGCTTGATAACCCTTTCAGTGTAAAAATTTTTCCTAATATCCAGCCTGAACCTCCCCTGATGCAACTTGAGGCCATTTCCTCTAGTCCTGTCACCCGTGACATGGAAGAAGAGACCAACTCCTGCCTCCCTACACCCTCCTTTCAGGTAGTTGTAGAGAGCCATGAGGTCTCCCCTCAGCCTCTTTTTCTCCAGGCTGAACAACCCCGGCTCCCTCACCTTCTCCTCATAAGACTTGTGCTCCAGACCCTTCACCAGCTTTGTTGCCCTTCTCTGGACCCACTTCAGCACCTCAATGTCTTTCTAGTGGTAAGGGGCCCAAAACTGGACACAGTACTTGAGGTGGGGCCTCACCAGTGCCAAGTACCCCCCTGTATTCCCCCCTGAATGATCACCTCTCAAGTCCTGCTCAGCACACTGTTCCTGACGCAGGCCAGGATGATGTTGGCCTTCTTGGCCACCTGGGCACACTGCTGGCTCATGTTCAGCTGACAGTCAACCAACACCCCCAGGTCCTTTCTTGCCAGGCAGCTCTCCAGACACTCTTTCCCAACCCTGTAGCGCCGCATGTGGTTGTTGTGACCCAAGTGCAGGAGCCGGCACTTGGCCTTATTGAACCTCATGCTGTTGGTCTCAGCCCATCAATCCAGCCTGTCCAGATCCCTTTGCAAAGCTCTTCTACCCTCCAGCAGGTTGACACTCCCACCCAACTTGGTGTCATCTGTGAATTTACTGAGGGTGTACTCAATCCCCTCATCCAGATCATCAGTAAAGATGTTAAAGAGAACTGGGCCCAGTACCGAGCCCTGGGGGACTCCACTCATGACCAGCCGCCAACTGGATTTAACTCCATTCACCACTACTCTTTGGGCCTGGCCCTCCAGCCAGTTTTTAACTCAGTGGAGAGTACTCCCATCTAAGCCATGGAGGATACTGTAGGAGGACAAAATGTCCAGGAGAATAATATTTAGATTATTTCTTATGGATTTCATTTTTAAAAAAATAAAATTTTGAAGAAGATATAATTTGTACTACATATGGCCAAATCTTGGAACCAGAGACTGGAAGCTACTATGTCTTTGCATTTTATGATTTTTTACATTTTTTAAGCATGAGAGACAATGAAAAGTAAAAATAAACAAACCAAAAAAACAACAAACAAACAAAAAAAACCCCACCAAAATCATAAAGGGGCTTAGATATAATTTATGATATAAGATTTACAATTGCTATCAAATTTTATTGAACTTGAGATGAGGAATGTAATATTTGATATTTATCTTATACAAATCCACTAAACCTTCCCCATAATTCAGACTGAAGTTCTCATTGTAAGTACGAAGATACAAGAAGAGTTAAGATGGGATGAAAAGATGTTCTGCTGAGGGGAGTGACAGTGCAGCTTGGTGGGCACCTGAAGGCCATCCATGGTCAACCCATGACGACTGGTCATTCTGAAAGCATCATAGAGCAATGTTTTAGGTTAGAAGAAAACAAAATAATCCTTCTGAAGAATCAACTGTAGTATAGACAAAGGACAGGAGAACAGGCTTTTTTCCACATCCAAATTTTAAAAATTTGAGATGTTTCATAGGGGCTGGGAAAATGTACGGTGGAAAATGTGTGTGGAAGTCTCTGTGAGCTATAGCCAGATGTTCTAGTTCTTCTTTTAGTGTTCATATTTTATTTAAAAACATTGTTCTTTTACATGCATGTATATATTGCCCAACCAGTCAACTGCAGAAGACCCTTGTCAGTATTTTTTTTAAATAGCTCCTCTTCTTTGACTTATATGTTGCTTATATATTACCTTTTTCTTGTAGCACAGGAAAAAAAAAAAAAGAGTTTTTAAAAGAGCAAAGACATCCACAAATAATGATATAAAATAACTTAGGAAGCTGATTCTTACTGAAGTTGTATTTTGACAATAGATCTTACATACTCACCTGCAGGGTTCTTTAGTCAGAGAAAAAGTCATCTTTGAAAAGTGATTGATGTGTAGGTTACTAAAGTTGTAAGTGCTCTTTTTATATTTGTGTCATTAACTTTTACTGGCTGCCTTCCTTCATTGTTCACTAGTCTCCCACAGCAGTGGATGCTGTCCACCTTTTAAATACATGATGGGTGTTTCATAAATATGTTAGCATGGATGAATCAACAGCTGTTAGGCAAAAAATGATATAACCGTTTATTTTATACACCAGGTAGTTGTCAACCAATATTAATATCCTTTAGTCAACAGAAGAGTGCAAAACAGCTGCTGAAAGGTCTATGATAAACAGATGGCAAGAGCAATGGAGTCAAGCCAATATTTGTTGGGGAATGGTTGCAGGGTCCTGGGCATAGTTCACTGGAAAACTTATGTGAGGCTCAGTTGTCATAAGTTAGCTAGAGTAGGCCTCAGAGACGTGCCAAAACATGCTGACAAGGAAACTCTGCAAAGCTGGCAAGGACGCCCTGTCCTTGAAGATAAGAAATAAACGACTTTGAGGGAAAAACACCTGGTCCGAGAACAAGGAGGAACCCTGTGCCTCAAACTGCAAGTAGGAGGAGTATGATAATGTAATCCTTAGAATTTAGCAAATAAACAAGTAACTAGCAGACACAATTAGCTGTAACAGTATAAAAGTGTGATTGCACCGTAATAAAGTTGAAGCTTGCTTTACCACTCATATTGAGTCGACCGCTTGCTTCCCTCCCTCGTCGCAAATATTGACTTAACCACCATTATATTATTCCTGAAGTTGCACCCCTTGGGAAGGACTTGTACTGGGAAATAAGTTTAAAATTTAACTTTCTTCTTTACAACAACAGTATATTACTGCCTACAGTAAACGTCCCTATGCTTTTTTTAGTTAGGTACCCTGTATGAAGAGAATAAATGGACCAGTATTGGTATGAGGCAGAAAATGGTTGAAAATTCAGTTCATTACTCATGGTGCTAGATTTATAAAATTCCTTAGAGTTTACATTTTTGGGGAGTACACATGTACGTTTGGTTACTTTGAAAGAAATTTGCTTTATCCCCCTTTTTTTTTTTTTAAAGTGTAGGCTATTGCATTTCCAGGATGGTATGAAAAACGTAAGTCTCAGTGTTAGAACTGGTCCTTTCCTGAATCCTGAGCATTTGAAGCCGATATGCCTTAGAGAATATCCTATTAGCATGCAACATTGTGGGAGAACAGGATGGTAACAGGATTGTGGAAGAAGCAGAGACCAGAAGAAGAAATAGAAGAAGCCGGAACAGTGGCAGGGGAAGGCCTGTGAGCAAGTCCAGATAACCTGTAAACAATGCCTGACCGCCCGACTGATTGAGGGGAATTCCACCTGCCTGGCAGTTGGGGGTTGCAGGGGTGCATCAGTTGGGAAAGAAGATACATTAGTACTATATAAGCTGCCTGTTTGTTATAATAAACAATTCTGGTTGCATCATCACCTGAAGTCTGTATCTTCATATGCTACACAACATTCATTGCTCAAGGGTCTTTGACCAGCTTTCCTTTTCCATTAAAAAATCGTGCCAGATCTTACAGTAATTTTGAATCTTTTGAATCATCTCTGTAAAACCAATTTGAATAGTTTCAGCTTCCAATTTAAATGACTACTAACTGAAACACTGAAGAAATTTAAAGCAGCATATTAAATTTTGTTTTCTAACAGTTGTTTCTTTAGACTGGAAACAGCAATCATCTATTTTTGACAGCATCTAGACATAGAAACCATAGTTTCTATGGTTTATATTCCAATAAATATAAATTGATAATGTCAGTCTTTGAAAAAAATGTGTGCTACATAGTCGAACAACTACACAAGCAGACTACTTTAACTACACAACAACTGCTTCAAGTTACCTGGCTGTATGCCTGTTACTTGTTCATTACTTGAGTTTACAAAAGTTAAATAAGGCTCAAAGGCATGAACTTCTGTGTTTGAAAACCAGTATGAATTACTTCCTAGAATACATTTAGCCATCATGCTATGTTCAGATCAGATGTTGTAATTATAGTTTAGACTTTTTATTTACTACGTTAATTTTTTTTATTTATTTCAACTAGTTGCATGAGAAATTGAGTCGTTTAAATATCATTTAGTCAATAGATTGTGCTTGCGTTAGTCAATTTATAATTTTGGTACTGGAATTAAAAAAGAAAAAAATCCAGCTAGTTGGAACTTCCTTCATGTGCAAAATATGTAAAATAAGAACACAATGCTGACATTCTTATGCTGATTACTATTGTGGTCTCCCAGTAGCACAGCAAGTATCAGCAAAACTATTCAGTAAATACTTGTAGATATAAGAATCTCTTTGGGATAAATTACTGGGGGGCAATTCACATATGTAAACACGTGCATGCATTACTGTTTTATATATCCTAGAATATCTGAGACTTTTTCACAGGATATTAAGATATTTTATGAGCTCTACTTAAAGGCTTGTGGTCTTCTGAATTAGCAGTTAGTCTCAAGATGGGTGGTGCTTGTATGTCTGAAATGCCATTGGATTCTTCTGCTTGGGCACCAAGTTCTACTGTAAAGTCCTGCACAAACTCTGGAAACAAAATATCTCTCTATTTTAACAAATAATTTTATTGTGGAAAAAAAAAAACTAAAACCAAACCCCCAAAGCCATCATCCAAATTGTGCTTGATATCGTTTTAAATCAATGTTGTTAACATAATTTTGAAACTAGATGTTTATGTCTCACTTAGATGCAACTGTCTTTAATAAATTCCAAGGTTTGGGCTAGTGTTAAATTAATAAATGTCAGTGCTATCTTGTAACAGGATATGTCCTCCTTTGTCTTCTTGAAATGAATCATTCACTTGCAAGCTGTCAAATTTGCTATGGAATTTATGAATGTACTACTTTATCAAAATTCCCATGTAATTCAAGTTTCTTTAGTTTTCTTTCTGAAATATCAAACTCTCTAAAAGGTTCTATTGGTGAAAGTGTCAAAATAAAAAAGACACAGTATGATTAGATGGCTTCTGTGTTGTATTTTGAAACTGTTAATGTGATTCCCATAAAAATTCGTGTTCCTCTGACAGCCTTCTATTACTACACAGAATTTAATGTTCATTCTGTAGCTTCAAACAAGGCAAAAATTTGTAAAGTTCTGACAATAATAATCTGTTTCATTAAAGCATACATTATTTTATCCCTGTGGTAACTAATATAGATGGATTTGTTTTCATATCGATCTGGGGAAGTTGATGTGGATTACAAAACCAATAAATATTACTTTGCTTTTGCTAATGAGTTTCAGTGGTCAAAGTTTTAGTATGGAAAAGGTCTGTATTAGTAAAATGATAAGAATTTAACTTTTGCATTTCCCTGGAATTATTTATGACTTAATGCCATATACCTTTCTACTACAGTTAAGATTCGTGGATTTTTGTCCATTTTGTGCATTCTCTCAATCAATTTTATTTAATGGCCCTTGGTCCTATAGGGATGACTTTCTAGTTCTATCATTTTACAAAATGAAATATTTTCCTCTTCAGATAAGATGTTGAAATACAAGAGTGATATGCCACTCAGAGAACCATTTGCATATGCAGAAGTTCATTACAATATATGTGAAGGCAGGTCTCTGTGTTTGGTATTAATAACATAAGATTGTCATGACTGTAATCTGATTTAGCAAAAAGAAGCAACAGTTTGATGCCACAGATGAATATTTTTTTTCCTCAAATACCACAATGAGTACCGGAGCTTTTCAAGTGTTTATTTCGGTCTTTCAGTCTGCTTATAGTTCCTTTCTCTCAACTTTGATAAATCTTTTATTTACTTGTAGTCTGATGACACTGTCTTGCTGCTATCTATCTGATAAGGGGACTATTAAGAATAACACTATTCTTCATGCTGAGCTAACAGAAAGTAACAAAGTGACTTCGTTAAAATGAAGTTAGTACTCAATTTAGATAAAAGTTCTGGGGTATTGTTTACTCCTTGACCTCTGCCAAGGATGAAGCTCTTCAGATTAGTCCGGAAAAGAACACAAAGTAACACAACAGATTTTAGCAAACAATTTCCAATACCAGGTTTGACCCTTTTTTTTTTTTTTATTAATTTTAACTTTATTGAATAACAAGAAAACAGCAAAATGACAATACATGCTTATTTTTATGGTACCTATATAGAGCTAATGTTTTCCAATTATTTTTTAATCCACTGGCTTTACAAGGTTTGCATACCTTTTGTATCATTAGATTTTAGTCTTTTATATGTGCTTGTTCCTAAGGCAGAGTTAGTGTCAAATATCTCTTTATGTATTTCCTGTGTACACGTTTGCACTGCATAAAAACAGATGTTTCTTCCAGGCAGAGAAAAAAATATTATGTAGAACTACCTGCGGCTTATTGTTTTTTCATCTTAACTGTTTAGATAAAAACTGTGTAGACTGATAGTAGTTTTTAGAATAGTAGTCTTATTGAAATTACAGGTAGCCTTGCAATTCCATTTTTTTAGGGTGAAATGAATGTTAGGTGGTTTAGTGGATTCAGTACCTACCAGGCATCTCTACTGCTGTTGCAGATTAAAATTTGGTACTGTGCACTAGTATAAACCTGAAAGTTCTCAAGAAATTAGAAAATTTCTTACAGTTTTTCAAACTGTTTTCCATATATGAAGCAGTCAAGCCTGTGTGTTAGCTTGAATTCTTTCCCAAAGCTTATCAAACTGGATTTTGTAGAATATATGAATTGATCAAATTAACAAAGAAACTTGCTGAAAGGCCACATGAATTCAGAAAAACTTGTGTCCTTGTGAGTTTTACAGTTCGAAGTCTTTCCTTGCGTGGCACTCTTACCTGCTTCTGTAGACACAGCCTTCAGTGATCTTGAAAGAGAAAATAATAAATGACTAACTGTAAAAGTTTATCAGTGGGTCTAAGTAAAAAAAAACCAACCAAGCACCTTTTTTCAAAACCTCAAAAGCATATTTGAATTAGCATTTACTCTTAATTATGACTTAAGCAGAATGACTTTACCATGGGTGTCATGATATGTGTGAACTGCGAGTAGTAACATTGCAATTGCATGCTACTAGCCTCTGGGTGTTATTAGTCAGTCTATCCCTTCACAGAATACTTTCAGTGTACATCACCTGACAAGTATTAAACTGTTACTTTATATGTCTATTTTGCTTACCTCTGTTGTAAATAAGTGACTCAGAACATCTGAGAATTTCTATTTTTATGATGTAGGTGAAGCACTGGGACTCAAGTCACAAGTCACAATAAATAGCAAAATAAAACTGCCCTTGAATATGTGGTATAACTCACCAAAAAGATCCAGAGATAGCAATAAATGTCAAATGACTGTAAAAAATATGATGAAGACCATTTATTGCAACTATGACTACCTGCATTGTGGCTACATATTATATGCATATATACATAACAATATTGTGTGTAACATATGTAATGCAAGCATCGTGTTTTTCAGAAACAGCTTCCAGCTAAATAGACACAGGTTGATATAACAAACACATCAAGGGAATGTGAAAGAAATAGCTAAGTGCTCTTTTTCTTTTCTTTTTTTTTCCCCCAGGGATGTGCTGTATTTTTTAGGTTCATATAATCCCCCATTCACTTCAAGGGGTGCTGTTTCATTTGCATACACGTCAGGCCACCTGCATAGCCCAAATGTGCTGGCACCTCTCAGGGGCTATAAGCAAAGAGGCAGAACAGCTGCTAGAAGGCCTCTATGAAATAATAAATCAGCAACAGGTGCTCCAGGCATTCAGGAACAAGAACGGAAATCAGGTTGTAACTTAAATACTTTGAGTATCTTTGTATATGTACATGTTTTTATATATGTAGTATATATATTGGAAAAAAAAAGCAAGATGTGCGTAAAACAATGAGAATAAACTGTACTCTTTGCTTTTGGTTCCTGTGAAAGTGAATTTGGCAAAGAGAAGAAAATTAACACAGATAATGAGTAAAGCTGCAGGGAGCCTAGCAAAAAATAAATGTAATGTCTCTGAATAAACTGACCATCTTTAAGGATCAGAAGAGTGAAATAATTCAATTACCCATGAAAAGTGCTAGGTATCTCTTGTGTTTTCCAGGGAAAGTCCAAAGAAATAGATGCTAAAACTAAACCTATTTCTTGTTACCTCAGAAGTCTAAATACTAGAAGCCATTTTGAAGCAGCAGAGTGTTTGAAAGAGTAAACTAAGGCGTTTGTATACTTACTAATAGTGAGCTCATTTAAAGTAATAAGAGCAATTCAATGAAAAATAGGATTTTCAAACAGACAAAAATGTATTTTAAAAAACCCTTACAGGAGCCCAGTATCTTATTTCTAAAGAGAAATGCATGAGTTACCAGTACAGTGAAGTCTAGCTGGCTGCAAAGGAGTGAAAATTAAGATAAGTCACCTGTTTACAAGTCAAAAAAGTCAAAACCCCCATGAAACAGTGAAGAAAAGGCGACATGGCTGATATACAGGTATTTGGACTGGGTATAACATATAATAAGCCTGTATAATAATTACTCACATCAGCTTCAGAGGAATAGTGAGGACAAAAAACCAAAACCAAACCAAACCAAAAAAGCCCAATCCATTATGATTTTGCCCTTGCTTCCCCCAGATCTTCAAATGAAATCTCAACCAGATATTCACACACTGCTGCTGTTTAGCAACTTCCATTCAAGGGTCATGACCCAGACATGATACAGGCACAAAATATTCCAGAGACACCAATAGTTGTGCTTTTTTTTTTTTAATACAGTTTGCTATTTTAAATTTATTTCTACAGCATTCATATGTATTTCATACACACATCTACCTATTTTTACTACCTCAAAATAATTTTCCTTGAACATGTAATTTCTTGTTTTATTTTCTTTCCTGTTGAAATATTTAGTGATTTCTGATGAACGATAACAGAACAGGAATTTTTTTTTTGTCTTTGTTTCACCCTCTGTGATTTCCCTGAACAAGAAGAAAAAGTTAATCCTTTTTAAACTGGGAAGTATAGCATTCATCTAAAAGGCATTTCTTGTTTTAAAATGTTGTGACTAGAAAAATAGCCAATGCTTTTCAATGCCCTAGGGTAGTAGTAGCAGTGCATAAAGAAATTAGAGCCCAAAGCAGCTTATAAGTTCTATTTCTCCATAGATCACTGACTGGCAGAGCTATCAGAATCAGATATTTCAGACTTTCACTGGTATATTTTGTTAGTCATATTCAGTGTGCAATAGTTAGATCCAGACTCTGTAGACAAATTCTGTTAATCATGATGATGTACTGTTTTCTCTCTGCAGTTGGATTGTGCTTATGTGCTTCATCTATACTTATTGTTTTCAGTAAAGCTAACATCTAGTATGCAAACATACTGCATGTTCTATATTTAAATAAATAAATAAAAATGAGAAATCAACATGTCTAAACGCCTTTATTCTGGAAACTCTCCTTGAAGAGACATTTTGACCTACTTGGTTGTAAACACTGGTCAAAATGTACTAGCAAGTTAGGTCTTCTCAGAGTGTGATTTTCCTTCAATATGGTTGAAATTCCAGTTATAATTATGGACAGCCTTGAAGTAAGCCTTGAAACTGTAGTTATTGTGCTGTTGATTGAGTACCAGGTTGTCAGTGATGAGTGTTTGAAAGATCGCTACTGTTGCAGTTGCCTTCTGATTTCCTGTTTCACAGAATCACAGAAAGATATGGGGTTGGAAGGGACCTCTGGAGACCATCCAGTCCAACCTCCCCTGCCAGGGCAGGTCCACCTAGAGCAGGTTGCACAGGAACATGTCCAGGAGGGTTTTGAATGTCTCCAGAGATAGAGAATCTACCACCTCTCTGGGCAGCCTGTTTCAGTGTTCAGCCACTCTCAAAGTAAAGAAGTTCCTCCGTGTGTTCAGATGAAACTTCTTATGTTCATGTTTGTGCCTGTAACCTCTTATCCTGTCACTGGACATCACTGAGAAAAGACTGACTGCATCCTCTTGACACCCACCCTTTAAGTATTTGTATGTGTTGATCAGATCCCCCGTCAGTCTTCTCTTCTCTAGACTAAAAAGACCATGTACTTTGGGAAGAGAAATGCTTTAGCTCTTCACAAAGAAGTTTAAAATTTTATGCAAAGGTTTTCTCACATAGCACAATTTCTTAAACAGTGACTGGTAAAACACTATTGCAAATCTCTTAGCCAAAACAGGCATTATTATGCTTCCTAGATACTGCAACTGTGATTTAATTTTCTTGCTGTTTTTAAACTACTGTTATGGGTACACAATATATTCCAAAGTACACCCCAATACTGTTCTAATAAACTAAGAGGATTTTCTTTTTTTTTTTTTCCTACCTATTTTGCTCTTGCTGGTTTTGGATAATAGTCCTTTGGGATTTCTACGTTTGGTTTTATTTGGGGTTTTTTTGGTGGTTTTGTTGTTGTCTTATAACAAAAATTGATCTTAGTTTCTTAGCAGATTTAAGATGCATATTTTGTTTCAAGAAAAGTTAATAAATAAAGTAGACTTCATATTGGGGTATAAATTAATAACTTGATGCATGTTTACATAGATTTAGCAACTTTCTTCCCTTTATTTTCCACTAGCAGAAATCTCTGATAATAAGAATTTGCTGTGTAAAACTTTTGGTTGTGGGGCTTTGACTTTTTGTTGGTCTTAATTAGTGTTTTGTTTATGCATGAAAGGGTAATCATGAGAAAGACATGATTGCATGTAATGAAACAATTCTGAAATAAAATTCTAGAGAGAAACGTGAAATATATAGCATCTTCATAAAGGGTAACTGTAAGAGGTGTTTGGTTGTTTTGTAGTTGTTTTTTTATTTTTTAAATAGTGTAGAATATAGCCCTGTATCAACCAAACTAGGATATGGGGACCTAACACCTGAGATGTTGAGCAAAAATAATATATCTTAAAGTCCTGACCTTAATAGTGATTGAGACAGAGTAGCCCACAGTAAAGAATATATGTTTAAAGAGGCTTCCCAAAGGAGATGCTGCTTCTTGTCTCTACCACTTAGTAATGACCTATGCCCCATAATTCATGTTCTAATTAGCCACATAAATGTTTAATTTTTCTTCTGCTGCAATGAAAAGCTGAGCTTGTTCTGCTGAAGTCTTTGCAATTACATGATGTAAAACATGAAGAACTGAAATTACAGTCTTCTTTGTACTTAATATAACCTCTGTTTTTATTTTCACATAAGCCTTTCTCAAGTTATTATAAAATAGGCCTGTATTTTTCTTTTGAAAACAAAACAGGGGTGAATGTCTGTAATGGCATAATTTATAACTTCTATCTAGTAATGCTTGTTGCACTTCAGATTGAGACAGTGTCCCGGTTCAATACTCTGATCTTCAAGGAAAAAAAATGTTTTGCACAGTTTGGTGGCTGCTAGCCCAATACTGAGCATGGTATGTAACTAGGGGCAGCAAAAATCATATTCCTTCACCTGTTCTCATTGCAGTGACTTGCATTTGTCCACTAGTAACCAAGTCTGTCCCTCAAGAAGAGTTCCCTAAGTGGCTTGAAAGAGCTTTGCCATTTGCGACAGGACATACAAATGCTAGGACGCAAAGTCTTCATGTGTAATGGAATAATTCCAAACTACAGAGTATCCTTTAAATTTTAAAAGAGTATCAAGGGATATTTACTGGCAAACAATACTACCTCTGAAGGAGAAGATAATGGAGTGAGTAAATAAAATCAGCATCCTTTCTTCCTCTAAAAATTTATATTGGCTACAAGAAGCAGCAGTGACTTTTTAAGTAAATTGTTTGCAATATCCCACCACCACTCAGTATCTAGAAAATGCCTTAATTAGTGAAATTGCAATTGAAGAGTGCTTTTTATGGCTTTTGAAATTACGGCTTTAATTATTGATCAGACATTTCAGCATGGCATCTATAAATGCAACACATTAATTATTCTAGGAATTGGCTTTGGAGTTGAAAAAAAATGCTGAATAGATTTAAGTCTCTTCTGGACACAACAGGTGGTGCCTGTCTAATTATTGCAGGTCCTAAATAGTGATGATGGTCACTGAAAGAAATGAAATTAGTTAGCCAGATAAGAGAAGCATTTTGGTACTTTCCATAAACTGTAACACACACTGTTGGCTCTTATGTGTGTACAGCAAAATAGTCCATATAATCCAATCTCTGGTAGCTCTTGATACTCTATATGCACGAACATGCTGTAATCTCTTAGGCACATGATACAATTCATGTTTGTATTCCTTTTTGGTCAAAAATATATCTCCTATTCAATGTTCCTTAAATTATTTTGGTATTAAATATTCACCCTTTTCCCAGTTAACCACCTGCTGAAACCCTAAAGAACAGTTAGGAGAGTAAGTTTCGTAAAAGTTGGATAGTATGTAAATATATTCTGCCTCTGTATGCTCTTGTTTAATAATGCATGCCATCCCATCCTGGCACACAGCTTATTCTCTCCTCAACATTTGCTTATGAATATTATAACAGAAGTTCTTCATTTGTTAATCAATTTTGCTCAGCAACCTGAGAGACCCCTCATTTTACTGCGTGCAGCATGTGCCAGAAAGCTGTGCTTTGATATAACTATACAAACACTTTAGGAATTTGTGTAATGATATAGAAAGTAGAACAATCCCACTCTGCTAGACATTTCATTTTTGTTACAATATGTCTTTGAATAAGGAACAAGTAAATCAGATTATTTCATATTTCCTTAAGTTTGAATTGGTCTTGAATTCTTTATATTAATTCTTTTCTTTTCTTGTTCTATTTTCCCCTCAATGATGACAGTGCTTCGATGAATACTTCATGGTCATGTATGAGTATGTATGAAATATATTAAAAGAGAGTTTTTGGAGTTGTAAGTTTGATAATTACTGAATGTAATAATTTTGCTGATTAAATCACATTGATTATTTCTGATATACTTCAGTTGAGCCTGAACATTTTGTCAATTCAGTGTTTCTACTTTAAGGTTTAGGTTAATATGTCAGGCTGTGCTCTACTATCAGAATAAGATATCCAAAAGATAAACTAAAAGTTGGAAACTAGAATTTCTTCTAGTCCAGGCTTCTAAATGCCTGGACTCTAGGCAAAAGTCCCAAAACATCCTGTTGAATACACAGGTTCACTGTGTAGTGCATGCAAAATGTTAGTCACTTTGAAATGAGATCCAGAGAATACAGTTCCCTGTACAGATATAAAGCTCACTAGAATAAGCAATAGTTGGGGCCAAATAAGGTTGCAGGAGAATTCTAATTGCCATCTGCCACATTTTGCTCAGTACAATTCAGGGTTTTTTTCCATTTGTTTGGTTAGGTTTTTTTTAATACTCCAGGTGCCAAAAGGGAGATGATGCTCATCCTCTATCAAATACCTCACAATTTGCTCTACATTTTATTAAAAAAATAACATTTGTTGCTGGTTTTATGTGGATAAGCTTTTTGGGCAACCCTGTAAATCTTGGAGGATGGACTGATTGTTCCTATTGGGGACGATTTGTTCTGAGTATGCTCAAAGGCGGAAGCCTAGGGGCTCAGGAGAACACAAAATAAGACACCTGTGGAATTTAGATAGCTGCAAGGTAAGGCAGAAGCCAGGAATAAATTTCTGAACCAGCAGAGAAGGATTCTCCTTAACATTGCCTTCAAAAGTTAGAATTTTAGTTCAGGTAAGTATCAGCTTGTTAGGTGACTGCAGAAAGTGTTGGTTATTTGTTTGCTCAGATCTCTCTAATGTTGCTTATTCTATTGGTTTAAGAGCAATTTAATTTTAGCATGGTGAGATAAGTCCCCTTAATAGCTCCATTTTCTACTTGTTTTTAAAGGCCCTATTTTGAATACAAGCAGTTTTCAAACAGGTTTTTGCAACAAACATTGGTTTAAAAAATTTACCAAATAGCTTTAAGCTCTAAACACAGGGGATGATATGATGTTATTTCGACTATGGCTGAGTTTCATTGTTTCTTTCAATGACCTATGGTTTTCAGATTATCTAGAAATCCAAGTCAATTCCCCTAATTCTTCCAACAACTACTTAAATATTCTTAGCTTTGGGCTTTAAATTGTATATTTTCCCTTTTATTTTCAACTCATCATATTATATTCCTGTTCTGACTTAGTATTAATTTAATGTTTGATACAGTGTTTTTACTGAAGGGCTGTACAGTGGAAAAATAATTAAGAAAATTTAGTTTAGTTTATGCTAAAAGATGTTGTTTTTCAAAATGTTTTCCCTGCTATCAATATATATTGTCCAAAATATTTAAGACCTTTGTGGGTGAGTCTAAATAAAAAAATTTAAAGCTTTGCTTGAAGGTTGAATTTTTCCTTCATTCTTTCGTGTCTCTAGATGAAAATTGCCATAGCAAAATTCACTTCTTTCTGTTTGTCTGAGTCTTTCTTATGGGTATTGATCATAAAAAAATAATGAAAAAAAATCTTCTGAAAAGCTTCTAGAAATAGTCTTAGCAAAATTTCAAAAGATGGTGAGGACACTCATGGAAAGTTAACTTTTTGGAGAAGAACTGATTTTGCAGTCTTTGAACTGTCTACATATGTTTGCATGACTATATTAGCTTGGACTGAAAAAGAGAAATATCAAAATGACTCTATACCTCTACACAGATTGAACAAAGCAAATAGAACGAGCACTTAATCACTGGCTTCTGACAGAAGAACCTCGTAACTGATTACCAGTTGTTTTGGTTTTGGTTGTTTGGTTATGTTTTTTTTTGTTTTGGTGTGTTTTGGTTTTTTTACTATTAGAACTTCAGTGTTATCAAATACCTTATAATTAAACATACTTAAGTTTTATGTTTTGTATTCATCAATATTTTTACCCTCAAGGAAATAATAAGTACTGAACAAAAGAAAAAAAAAGAAAAAGAAAAAAGAACACAAACAACCCAGAACCCAAACAAAAGCCAAGTAAATGGTTTATAGCCAGAAATTTGTCTTAATTATCCTTAAAAAGCAGTTCTGAGGACAAAAGTGGCTGATTTCCAATTGACTAACTGTACTCTGGAATTGCCCTTGCTGTTCAAAATGACTCTTGCCTTGGGGTGATAGATGACTGAAATATACTTCCTAGAGATGCTAGCAAGCCACAAAATCACAAATAAATACGAAAAACCTATTTTTGTGAGTATAATAAAATAAAGATCCTTAGTATCCCTTGCAGGTTTCAAGAATCAGAGAAATGCTTGAATGTTTTCATTTGCATCTTTATAGCCCACAGTGTATTCAATGTTTTTTTCTGTTTGAGAGTACTATATGTAAATCGCAGAACTAGTAAAAAGTATTATTTCCGTATGGATGCTTGGATCACCTGTCTGTCTCTAAAAACTTTGGAAACACACAATGCAGAAAGTAATTTACTTAATCACTCTTTCTGCAAGAAGGAACGTATTTAACAGAAGGTGACGTGAAGTGAAACCTCAGCCAGCTTTCTATACACATAATTCTTCCCCAGACAGGCTAAATAAGCTGACACTCTTCCCTGGGAAAGCTATGAAATGATAGAAATTGGACGGAGACCCCAGTGCCTCAAGCACAGATACTTGCTACTTCTCCTGTTGGTGAAGTGGGGAGATACCACTACTAAGGCAGCTGGTCTCCATGATTTGTGTGTGTGACTGGAAAAGTTGTGAGATAATCCAAAATGCTTTTTATAAAATTCTCAGCACTTTATCTTGGACAAACAAATTATAGAACCCACTTCTGAAATGTATGTTGATTTTCTAGCACTCTCTGCTTTCCAGCAGATACATGTTCATTAAGATAATTAACTTGCAAAACATTTACAGGAGTATGTGGCAAGAAGACCTGCATGCACACAAGTAATGAACAATGTCAAATCAAACACAATAGGCTGATCACTGCATTGCTTTTTGCTACATGGAATAGATTTGCTAAAACTGTAGTAGCATTCTTTGCCATCAGAAATGTAACTTATGTTCCCGTGAGGCAGAAAAATACAGCTGATATTCCACTATACTTAGACCATTAAAATCTCATCAAAAACAAAAATAAAGTTGACAACAAATTTTGTATACAGCATTTTTTTCTCAACACACATGTATGTCCACACACAAAATAGGGAAAGGCATTATTTCACACTTTTGAGTTATCATTTTATGTTACTTTGTAAAGGCACACTGGAGATCATAGTAAGCAAAATTTGCCAGTACACTATCATCTAACATTCAGAATTACTGATCAAACAAAAAAGTAGGAAATTGTACGCAGCAAAGAAAAAGGAATGGATATCAACTGTGAATTAAACAAGGTGGATTTTTTGTTGAGTGTACTGCATTCTTCCTAAAGAAGTAAATTCTAAAATTATGTCTAAAGTAAGTCAACAGATCTAAGTTAGTTCCTGTTTTGAACATAAAGAATAAAAACAGTGATAACTATCAGTGAAATAATTTCTTTCATATTTTGACCAATGCCAGCTGAAAGTTCATGGCTGAAGACAATTTTTTAGTGATCCTCAGTTTAAAGATTTAAAGTTTTCATATATTGTGTTGAAAATCTAAAGTATTAACATTTGCTATTGTGACATATGAAAAAAATCTTACACTTTTGTTAGTAGATATAATTATCATCATCTAGTTATAAATCATAAACAGACCATTTACAGGGTGGTTTGTCAAAAAATCTTATGGTTTAATTTATTTAGTTAATGTTTTTTTCCTCTTCCTTTTTTTCTTTTTGTTTGTTTTGTGCTAGTCTGGGGCTGGGGGCATGGGAGAGAGGGTTTGTGTGTGGTAATTTCTCCTCTGCCATTCCCTGATTTTATTAGTTGTAATATTGTAAATAAAATGTTCTGGCTGAACAAATTCCCAGTCTTGATAACACATCTTTAAGTCAACAAGGAGTCCGGATGTCAAAGACATATGACTCAAACAAGGATGACATTTCATTAGAGGATGTGTAATTGAAACCTTTATCATACAATAGGATTTTCACTATTTCTGGGGCTACCAGTAAAACCAACAAACAGAAAATGACAAAAGTGTATAACTTGACATTAGATGGCACTTGTTGTTAGTTGTGTTATTTTTTTTCCAACAGCCCAGAATCTTTGCAAACTTAGTCCCACATGAAAAAAGTCATAGCTACTGAGCAATTATATTCCTCTGTGTAATATACAATAGTATAACTATGAAGATGTTTCAGATGTGATCAACCATTTATGTTAGATAATGCAGTATTGTGCCATAAAATTGATCAGCTACTTGGACTCATCTGATGTCAGAGTCCAATACTCTCTCATCGTGTTTTTTAAATATTCCACTTGTAACGGGCATCAGGTTTAATACAAAATTTAGTTATTTGAAGATAGATATGCTCCCTGTCATGATACTAGGTATCCCCAGTACCCAGGAGGAAACAGGAGGGCTGATGCCATTTCAAGCCCCTTGCACTCTTCAAAATTCTTTTGGTGGTTGTCAGGTTTCTATATTCTGTGTTGGGCTGAGGGAGCATTCACTCTCCCCATGCGGGTCAGGCTAACTCAGGGATACATTGACATTCTTTTAATGAACTCAGGAAGAAACATTTACACCAGCAGTTGATAGCCTTTTATCTAAAACGGAGGCTTCTGGTTCCCTTTGTGTTGAGATCAAGGTCCACTTCCTTGCAACAGTTGTCATCCTTCGCACCCTGTGTTACTCCCTGAGCTTCACAGGAATATCAGCCTTGCCTACCTCCTCTGAGCCATATTCTATTTTAGGGTTTATTGATCAGTCACAATATGAGTCTAGCAGAGGAAGCTGAAAACGGTGGTAAAATAAAACACAGATATACTGTATAGAGAAATATAGAGAAAACAATAGAATCATCTAATCAAGGAAATATATAAATGAATTCAAAAAAAGGAAAAAATAGTGCATTTCTAACATTCCTTCTTTTAAAAATGTTTAAAATGAATAAACTGGGTCATATCAGAAGTTGATTTCCAAAGCATTTCCACAATACTGAACTTTTTAAATAATTGAAAAATATAATAGAAAACCAAAATAAAATCAAGACCACAGCAATGAAATTTTGTCATCTGAAATATAAGAAAAAAAATGGGAAAAATAATCAGTGACAATTAGAATTGCAGAAAATTAGGTTTTAGGATCAAGAGTGGTAGAATCATACTTGCTTCTAAGATCTGATTTAGCGAAAGCATGTCTTTGTGTTGGTCCAAGTGAAAGTGCCACTTGGGTTCACTGAGTCCATACTGTCCCTTTTGAGAGGTGCTACTTTTTTTTCCCATTATGTGATGGATTAGGCACATTAGGATTCTGGCTTTAAGCAGCAACTTTGGTTTGCTCATAAAAGAAACATCTGTCGCATTTGCCCCACAGCCTTGTAACTTCTACTCGTATCTCACTAGCTTAGCACAAATATGATGCATTTTGTGGAGAAGGGTATTATTGCCAGTGGTGCCTTCCTGTCTTCATCATCTTTCCTAACTTGGGAAAGCTCATTGCATTCAACTCTACCATTGAATAGGAAAAGCTAATTTTAGCAGCATCTATTATTTGGGAAATTGTAATTATTTCTTTGCACTCTCCTTGACTTTTATGTCAAGGAAAAATGACTTTTATGTCTATGAAACACTGGAAGGAAAATCAATGCAGGAACTGTTGGCCAGTGTAAGATGGCATACAAAGGCATTTTTTTTTCTTTTTATTTTGGAACTCTTAGTGTTTATATAGTATCGATTAATATTTCTAATATGATCACCTTGAAAAAACTCCACGAAGTTTTCTGTTTGATGCCAAGAAGAGATAAAGAGCTGAAGAACTGAGATAATCTTATCTCTAGAAATACAAAATCTGAGAAATTGTTAACTTCTGCTGTTTGAAAAAAATGGAACGAACTTGGAAAGAAAACATATGAGGCTCTTTTAGAAGATGTATAATTTCTTCATGTGCATAATTATTTTTCATAGAAATATTTTGTTCAAGCTTTTATTACTAATAAACACTAACAGCCCAAATGGAAGAACACAATAGAATTTGGTTTCATCTATTAATAATTTTTGGACAGTAAGAATATTTAAATTAACTTTAGACTCATACCCCTTTCAAATGAAGACACACTACTAGCTTGTTTTCTTTAGTTCACAATGTTCAACATTTTCTGGGTTTCAAGTATTTAAATAATTTTGAAAAAAATCTTTATACTAATTTTCGTGGTATTTGGACAGCAAGATTTTTGGTGCTGTGATGTAGAGCACATTTTTAACATCTTGTCCTGATGGGACTGATCCCAGAGCTACTGCATGGATCACTTCCTGTTTAATTTGTTCCACAGAGCTAGTTGTTGCTCAGGCCTCCATTTAAAATCATTCTTCCAGGTCACTTGATAAAGAGGGTTTACAATTAGACTGTAATCTGGGGTTTGCATCCCCCCAAAATGCACAACAGCTAAGAAATCTTGTGTTTCCTTTTTACTAGTTGTTAACTGCTATTTTGTTGATTATGTCCATTGGGAATTGATGGCATTCCTCTTGCCATTTTATTCCTAAAAACTTCATTTCCTATGTATGTCCCTTGACATTACTTTGTCTTCTGGCAAAACCAGCTTTCAGAAGGAAACTATTTTATTCCCTTTCTGAAAAACTTCTGCTGTGTTGCCCCATACGATGATGTCACCAACATACTGTGGATGTTCTGGAGCTTCACCCTGTTCCAGTGTAGTCTGGATCAGTCCATGGTAAACGGTGGGGCTGTGTTTCCACCCCTGGGGCAGTCAATTCCAGGTGTACTGGACTCCCCTCCAAATGAAAGCAAACTGGGGCCTGCACCCTGCTGCCAAAGGGATTGAGGACAATTCATTAGCTATATCAGTTGTAGCATGTCACTTGGCTGCCTTTGACTCCAGTTCATATTGAAGTTCTAGCACATCCAGCATGGCAACACTCAGCAGTGGCATGACTTCATTCAGGCCGCAATAGTCTACAGTTAGCCTCCACTCTCCATTAGATTTTTCCACCGGCCATATGGGACTGCTAAAGGATGAGTGAGTCTTGCTGATTGCTCCTTGAATCTCTAGTTGACAAATCAGCATAAGCTTATGGATGGGAACCAGAGTCTCAGTTAGTGTGATATTGCTGCCAATGCACCGTTGTGGTAGTGATTGGCATGTGTTCTTCTTTGACCTTCAACAACCCCACAACAGAAAGGTCTTCGGAGAGACCAGGTAAGGTAGACAACTATTTAACTACCTGTGTCTCCAAGGCAGCTATGCCAAAATCCCACTGGTACCCTTTTAAATCCTTAAAATATCCTCTGCTGAGGTAATCTACACCAAGAATGCATGGAGCATCTGGGTCAGTCACAATGGGGTGCTTTTGCCCTCGTTCCCACTTAGGTTCACTTTACTTCCAGCTTCTTGGGATCCCCCTGTCACTCCTGAAATACAAATGGGTTCTACCCCTCTAGAGCTTCATGATGTTAGAGCACATGTGTCCACTAGAGCTTTATATTCCTGTGGTTCTGTTGTGCCAGGCCATCGAATCCACACTGTGCAATAAACCCAGTTGTCCCTTTCCCCCACCTGGCTGGAGGTAGAACCCCTCTATTCCTGGTCATAGTATCCATTACTTACTTCTTCCAGAAATTACTTGGAATGTTCTTTCAAGAGGATCAGAAGTAAGCTCAGGCCTTCTACTCTGTTTGGGGAACTGCCCACTGGAAACTGGGGTGGCACTCTTCCTGGAAGGATCCCCTTTTGTTGTTGTTCTCCCTTGCAACTCCTATACCTGTGCCCATAGAATCGAAGTCCCCCACAGCATTCTCCTGGAGAAGCTGGCGAATCATGGCATAGACAAGTGTACTCTTCACTGGGTAAAAAACTTGGTGGATGGCCATGCCCAGAGAGTTGTGATTAATGGGGTGAAGTCTTGTTGGCAACCAGTCACCAGTGGTGTCCCTGAGGGCTCAGCTTTGGAGCCAGTCTTATTTAATATCTTATCAATGATCTAGATGAGGGGATTGAGTGCACCCTCAGTAAATTTGCAGATGACACCAAACTAGGTGGGAGTGTTGATCTGCTTGAGGGTAGGAAGGCTCTACAGAGGGACCTGAACAGGATCAATGGGCCAAGGCCAATGGGATGAGGTTTAATAAGGCCAAGTGCCAGGTCCTGCATTTCGGTCACAACAACCCCAAGCAATGGTACAGGCTCAGGGAAGAATGGCTGGAGAGCTGCCCAGCAGAAAAGCACCTAGGGGTGTTGGTGGACAGCTGGTTTAACATGAGCCAGTAGTGTGCCCGGGTGACCAAGAAGGCCAACAGCATCCTGGCTTGTATTGGGAATAGCATGGCCAGCAGGAGTAGGGAAATGATCATGCCCCTGTACTGGGCACTGGTGAGGCCTCACCTTGAGTACTGTGTTCAGTTCTGGGCCCCTCACTACAGGAAGGGTATTGAGCTGCTGGAGTGGGTCCAGAGGAGAGCTACCAAGCTGGTGAGGGGTCTAGAGAAGTCATATAAGGAGAGGCTGAGGCAACTGGGCATGTTTAGCTTAGAGAAGAGAAGGCTGTGGGGAGACCTCATTGCCCTATGCAACTACCTGAAAGGAGGTTGTAGAGAAGTGGGTGTTGGTCTCTTCTCCCAAGGGAATAACGACAGGACCAGAGGAAATGGTCTGAAGTTGCAACAGGGGAGGTTTAGATTAGATATTAGGAAGAATTACTTTAGTGAAAGAGTGGTCAGGCACTGGAACAGCTTTCCCAGGGAGATGGTTTTGTCACCGTCCCTGGAGGTATTTAAGAAATGTGTAGATGTGGCACTTGAGGGCATGCTATAGTGGCCGAGATTCCAGGACAGTTTCTCAACAGCTGAGATGAGGAGCGAAGAGAGATTTTCTTCACATTGCCAAGTAGACCAGCCACCTCATTCACCGTTGGTCCCTCTTCGCCTTTCCATTCCATCACTGCCAGTAAGTTGGCATATGACGATGGTGCACTCCATACAAACTTCCACCACATGGACCTTGTGCATTGGATCTCATCAGGATCTGTGGGTAACTGTGCATTGTCTAGGTCATGATAAATAATATCCCACATGGGTAATTCCATCAGGTACTGAATACTTCTCTCCATGATGGTCCACTTGCTTGGATGACATACAACATCTTCACTGAAGGGGTACCTTTCCCTCACACCTGACAGGAGTTGCCTCCAGAAGCTGAGGGCTTGTGTCTCTTTCCCTTGTCGATGCCTCCTTCTCTAGACAGAGATCCCAGCTGCCTGGCTTCCCTACCCTCCAATTCCAAGCCACTGGCTCCATTATCCCAGCACCAGAGCAGCCAGGTGAAAATGTGCTCCCCTGGAAGTCAGCTGAAATCTTTTCACATGTCCCACAGCTCGCTCAGGGGTAGGGATCAAGTGATTATCTCTGGTTCTGCCTCTTCCTCTTGTTTCCGTGATGGCCCCGGTTCATTGTCATCCCTTACTAAGCAAACTGATTTCTTGGTGTATTTCTTCTTATGTATAGGGGCAACTGATACGGGCACGGGTTGGATTCCTGATTCAGCTGCAGTTCCTGCGACCCAGGTTGGAGTAACCATATTGCCTACCACCAGGCTTGGAGTAACCACATTGCCTGCCACCAGGGTTGGAGTAGCTTCAGTGTCTGTCAGCCTGGTTTCCCTCTCCTTCTCTTGAGGATGCTGCACAATATTGAGCTGTGTTTGGTAGATACTGGCCAGGGCCCAGCAGAGTGTGGCGAGCTCTGCTTCCCTGGAATAGCCACAGCACTTTCCTTTCAAATATTCTGTCAGAGTCCTGTAGTTGTTCAGGGGTGAAGTCTGAAACTATTGGAGGAGAGAAGCTCTCTAGATTCCTGCCCGTATTCTCCCACATGCCATGCCACCCGTAACTATCCAGCCTTGTGGCAGATCTCTGGGTGGTAGTCTTAAGTAGTTGTTTAACCCTGTACAAGTCCTGGAACACATTCAGGAGACATAGCAATAGGAACAAGCTGGTTTGAGCATCCCAAGGATAGTCAAAATTCTCAAAAGCTGTCATATGTGGCCCAAAGGAGAGAAGGGAGGTGAAAGGCCTGGCACAAGTATCCCTCTCTGTTTTGCTCACAGGTTGGGTGTAATTATTAATACATTCCAAGAGGCGGCACCCAAGGTATGGGCAGGACAGCAATACCACATAAACTCCCCAACATAACCATCTGAACGGTGATGCCATCATATCATGAGTTGATATTACACAGGACAGCAAAATGATAATCCTGATCCCTCTCCCAGAGGTGATAAACTGCATCGAAGGGAATACATAAACTATATGGGAATTTACATAACACAGCCACAAGAATAATAATAGCAACATGGTGACTGGCGCCTACGCAACTAATACAATAAAAGCACACAACAAATTCATTTTAACAAGCTGCAGTTGGATTTGTTATGATCTCATCCCTTCCAGTGCCCCACGTTGGGCGCCAAAAAGGACTGTCGTGGTTTGGCCTCAGACAACAACAACAACGAGCCACGTGGCAACCACTCTTGTGCCCCCTCCTCCTCTTTGCCCCTGGCCGTGAAGAGAGAATCAGAAGAAAAAAGGCAAAATTTGAGACAAACACAGTTTAACAGAACAACAGAGGGAACAAGAAAACAATAACAGTAACACGGATAGAGGAATATACAAACACAATTACGATACCACCGCTCACTAGGCACACCCAGAATGCCACAGCCTGCTATCAAGCTGTGACTTCCTGCCCCCTCCCCTGGCCACCTTCTGGCCTATCCCCTGGTCATGGGTGACAGGGATGGAATACCTGTGTTCCTGCCAGATGCTGGGGAGAATTAACCCTACTGCACCAACCAGAACATGGGGGAGTTTGTTGGGTTTGTTGTTTGTTTTTTAACTCAGGCTTTATTTGAAAGTTGATGGTTTGGTATATGTGTAAAAGTTTTTTACATTGTTAAGTATTGAAAGTTCAACCGGTAAATGCCTAAAATCTTTGTCATTCACTTTTCAATAATTATATAGCAAGCATAACTCTGCAGAGAAAGATAATCTAACTACAGAGCAGGGACCTTATAGTGCAGTGCATAAGATTAGATTAATTTCCATCTATTCATCTAGAATCGTTAATCACTAGTGTTCCTGTTACAGATTTTCTATGGTTCCTTGGGACAAACTGTATCATATTAGAAACACATTGAAACAGCTCCTAAAATGTACAAAATCAGTAAAACCAAATTTATCCATTATTTAATTAGAAGTCAGCCTGGCCAGTGCAGTGAATGAGTATTGAGAAAATAGTGGCAGACAGTTTTTGGTAATAAAATCCTCCTACATGTCATTCTGGGAATAGATAACTGGTCTCTGTTGTCTACATCATGAATGAGATTTGGAATACACGTGCTACAGGCAACTTTGTCATGAATACGGTAATCAGAGCAGTAGTTGTTTTTTTCCATGAAATAAGGAATTAGGTAGCATCAAGCTTTTCTCCAAAGATATGAAGATTTTATTTTCTTCTCCTAGTAACCACTAGGATTGGTACTAGATCTACTGCTGAATTCTGTATATGAATCAAAAAGTGCAAGTGCAAGACATTCTGGGGTGGTTTGAATCTTACCAGAACTCATTTATTTATTTATTTATTTACATCTTGGTAGAAGCTATTTTTTCTTTAATATGTAGCATTTCAGTCCTAATAGTTCCTATCATCTACAGAAATGTTTTTTATTATAATTATAAGGGTTTAATTATATTATAAGTTTTATTTCACCATATTGTGATATACCACTCCTATTTGTTTTTCGTATGTGCATGTTTATCTTACTTTATTGTGAGAGTGGCAGGTATTTTGGTGAGTACATGGGGGGAAAAAAAAGGTCAGGACGTTGTTCGAAAATATGGTACGTCTGAACCTGCAGCTGGCTCTCGAGTTTTTGCTTGGGTGTATAATTTCTATCCTTCTCCTTGCCGTAAAGTCATGCTGAAGCAGTTTCCATGAGCACTATTTCTTTAGGATTTAGTGACTAAAATACGTATTTTCAGGATAAGAAACCATGAAATAATACCATTAGATATATTAAGAGTTAGGATTCTAGCCATGGAATTTTCCTGTAGAGCCAATAGTAAGAAAGAAGCATTTCCTGCTGTGCCTGTTCCCTTTTACAACTCAGACAGATGAGACAAAGTACCCTTACACTCTCTTCACTGACTGAAACTGGGACTTGGATAACTATTTTAAATTAGATCATTGGCTAGAATTATGTAAAACTATTCAAACTGTTTGTGATACAACAAATTATTTTGATACAACATTTCATCCACTTCAGCTTTACCACGTCTACGCAGTAACAGTACAGAAAGGCACACAGATGAAAGTACTTTCATAGGAAATGTGGGTATGATCATTTGTTATGGTTTGTTCCATTCTGTTGGCTCATTTTTTCATTGGAAATGCCAGTAGACTGACCAGCTGTCAATTTTGTGTCCAACAGCATCTCTTAAAAATCCTGTACTTTGCACTGTTTTCAGGATGGGTAACATATCTGAGAGCTGTGTAGCCTCCCTGCAGATTGCCATCTGCTCCTAAAAAAAGAGGTACTTCTGTCTCCCATTTTCATACTCTTGGCTGACTGGGAGGTTGGTGGGGAACCCCATTACTCCTTCCTTCAGTCAGTTCTTCCCTGGCTGGAGTAAAGACAGGAGATTTCACAGTATTCAAGGCACTGCTCATAGTGTGGCTTTTGAGAAGGGGCACAAATGCTACTTCATCTCAAGGACAAATATGCTTTTGCTATGAATATGTTTTCTTATGTGACAAATAGCTGTTGTACAAAAGGAGTTAGATGGGGCACTCAAGGTAGCTTGTAAATATTGAAGTGAGAGTCCTTTCTGAGTCCTTGTGTCAAAGTGTGCTCCTCACACTGCTGCTCCCTACTCATGCATATGTACCCTGGTGGCAGGTTGAACTCCTAGCACTCTTGCCCTGTGTATTTAGCTCTGTATACTCACACAAGAACCATCTGTTCTAACAGAATTAAAAATTCTGGAGGAAAAGAAAAGGAAGAAGTTAAAATAATTCCTAGGAATGTACTTTTTGGGTAAGACCAGGCAGAAAAAAAAAATGTTGAGAACTGGCTGACTCCAAGCAGAATCTGAAGTTCATCACAGCAATGAAACTGCAGGAATGATGGCAAAACTAGACATTTAATTAGCCCCTTTTAGCTGCATGCAAATGCCAAAGGCTGAATGCAAGGTATTGTAGCTACAGTGGGCAGAAAGCGTGCGAGCAAATTGCTTTTTGCAATTTTTTGCAATTTGCAAAAGCAAATTTCCCTTGTTTGCAAGGGAAAACCACCATCTGACCACAAATTTTCTGTAAAAATACTTTTTTTTTTCTATGAAATGGGAATTTATTAAGTCTTTAGTCACATTCTTAGCCAACAAGAGGTTTGGGAAGGCAAGATTATGGGTCTGTTCTTCATAGCAGGAACTTTTTTAAAAAAAAGTTTTAAAAGTGTTTAAGAGATTCCAAAAAAAGCAAAGAAAATCTATCAGAAAGACCTAGAAATAAAGCAGAAACAAAGCGACAATAGTGGAAATACTATTTTAAAAAAAATAAAATTTTAACATATGATCAGCACTGTATGTGTCTTAAAATCTATGCCATAGCTTTAGCAGGTTTTCCATATCTTTTAATGCACTGCCCAGACAAAAATACTTCAGTATTTATCCATCAATTCTCCATTCTGTCTGCACCCATGTAACCTGCAGCAGAAAGCATGGTTAAGAAGGCTTTTTAACACTTGCTATTTTGTATAAAAGGGGTTGTTAGAGCTGACCAGGTGAATAGCACAGTAAGGACAGCAATGTAAAAGACTGTTGTCCTACGCACATAATGTCAAATACACCATCCTTTCAAGGTTTTAGGTTAAGAAATAACTTTTGTTGCTGCTCCGTGCTCACATTATCTGAACTACTTTGGGCTGTGAACTATTCTGTTAATGAGTATTTGTCTTTGCTATGTAATTCACACAGAAGCAACTTGTGTCTATCATATTTGCAAAAGATGAACTATTTGGAAACATGGTGGTTGGCATGGAGGCATTCACATTTCTGGAGGCAGCTGAGAAGACAGGAGAAAGATAAAGAGGCTCTCATTAGTGTGAGATTAATTTCTAACAACTTACTTCATTCCAAGCCTTGCTATTATTGCAAGTCATTAGACTAATTGTTTGATAAAATAGAACATTAAAGAAACCAGTGGTCATTATGTCTAAAAAAGACTTCTGGCGGATATTCTCTGTTAGCTACCAGATGAGCAACTGCAGGCATTAATCTCATGACATCAATAGCAAAAGCAAAGAACAGTCCAAACAAAAAGTCTTAGGAAGTTAAAATTGAAATTGTAAAGGATGTGGAAGTCCTTTGGATAACATATGAAGCCAATAAAGGAAACTCAGAAATTAAAATACCATTAAAAAAATAATATCTTTTATTTGATATTCTGGCTACATCATCATTAAATATGAGGTGATCATCAGATGGCTAAGAGGCCTTTTGGATATATAGTAACAAACTGAAATAAAGAAACAAGATTGGATTCTTCCTTTAAGAGCATAACTCTGGATTTGTCACTGAAAGAAGATGGAGCTGATCGTGATGATAGTGATACCTACTGCTTTTAAATATTCGAAAAATCGATACACCTACCAGCAGTTGCAAAAATTAAATTGACCCCGGAAACCAAAACTTTTCTCTATAAAACTCAATTCTGAATGAATATAAAGGCAACATACAACAGCCACGAGAACAAAGAAAGCAACATGGTGACCATCAGATATTTAACTAATGTAATTTGCACACAGCAAATTTGTTTTAATTCTGGTCAGATCTGTCGTTATCTCAACACCTCGAGTCCACATTGTGCACCAAAAAGGACTGTCACAGTTTAGCCTCAGATGGCAACAAAGAACCACCGCTTTCTAAACCCCCACACACACAGCCTGGGGGGAGAATCAGAAGTAAAAGGCAAAACTCATGAGTTGAGACAAAAGCTGTTTAACAGAACAACAAAGGGAATAACATAGAGGAATGTACAAACACAACTACTGTACCACCGCTCACTGACCAGGACGCTCTAGCCTGTTCCTGAGTGGGGACTTCCTGCCTCCTCCCTCACACAGCTCCGTGGCAATAGACTGGGCATGACTCACATGGTATGGAATAGCTGTGTCCCTGCCAGATCCTGGGGAAAATTATCCCTATCCCCGCCAGACCAGGACAATTGATTGTCTGGATCATTTTCCTAATGGGTGACTCAGTCTGTTGTCTTTTCCAAACCACATGAGCAATTTAAGAGAAAAGGAACAAATGTTAAAATAGAGCCTCTCTTTTCCGACAGCTCTGAACTTTTACTTCGGCCTTCTGAATAAACTGAGTAATAAAAGGAGTTGAGGTGGGCAGAGAATTGCTATGCTTTTCCCCCTTTCTTTTCCAAATTCATGCATTTTCAACATACGTACTTGGTCTGTTTGGGAACAGCTTCAGATAAACGGTGTTATTGTAATACTTGTACTGTAAAGGACTTCAACTTACGGAAGTGGAACCAGAAATTTGCACTGAAGTCTGACTTAGCAACTCTCTCCCCTTCTCTTCAGAATACGTTATGCTTTTCAAAGTCAAATTTTAAAGTTAAAATGCTGCTTTCCACCATTTTCACTCTATCTTTGCCTTTTCAATAACTGTCCCACAATAAAATAAAATGAACTTCCCATGTCTTGTGCCTTGTTTTAGATTAAGATACACAGCGTTTTATACAGGAAAGAAATGCAGGGAATACTTTTTCTTCATATTTTGTTATAATTTTTAAAAATACCAGTATTCTAGGCCAAAATTCAGTGATTCATACTTTTCCTAATAAAGAGAAACACAATTTGAAACCAGTCAGTGTATTATCATTGAAATACTCCAACGGATTAAAACTCAGTCTGGAAAACTATATTATTACCATTGTTTATTTTTAAGTGGGATAATATACATTTATTTTATGATTTTGATAGTACAGATATAAAGTGATTGTGCTGTGTGATATCCCTCTGTGGTGGTGTACTCTCCGTGTTTTGCTTTCCCCCCCCACCTCACCTTTCGCCCCCCTAGATATTTTGTTCCCATGGGAATATGACTATAGGTCAATTATCTTACTGTATAAATAGTGGACAACCCAAGAGCCCTTTGAGGTCTCCTGTATGGCAGCGGGCTGCATGCCAGGATCTCCCCTTTTGTGAGGACGCTCGCTTAAGGTTCTACTCCTTGAGGTTGAGAGATTCCTTGCCGCAACAGATTCTCGGTAAGTGACTAATAGCATGCTAAACTTTGAAATCTTAGCTAAGTAATGTAAAGGATTGATTGCGCATATATAATCCTTTAGACATAAGCCGTTGGCCAAGTCTGGGACTAGGATTGGATCCAGCCGCACCTAGACTCCTCTCTGAGAAGGAGTTTAGAAAGCAAGGGGGTCCTTTCTGAACCTCGTGACTCAATGGGAGGGTCTCCCTGACAGCTTGTTTGACCCTGTCCTCTATGCAGTAAATAATAGAGTGTACCCTGACATCAAATCTGGTTCAACACTATCGCATTTGCTACTGGTTTTATCGCACTTACTACTGGTTTTGTTAAATCACTGTTTCACCTTAATAAATGTGTCACTACTTCACTCTAACTACTGAAGCTGATCACTCTGTCCGTGACACCCTGAAGCAATGTTACTTCATTTAGGCAGTCTTCTTTTCTGGGAAATTCCTGTGAAACATGGACCCACTTCTCTAGATTCCAATAAAGTCATTCTGCAAAAGTTTTAATTTATTTTTATTAAAACTCCTCAGTTTGTACATCCTACTTTGGAGTAAATCATCCTGTTCTGTAGGATCTATGTAAAGATACATAATCTGGGAAGATACAGGGAAGCACAGAGCCTGGGAAATGCCTTTGTTTTCCATGTTCCAAATATATGCTAAAAAATATACAAAGAATACGTGTTGCATATTCTCAAGCTAAAACATGTTGTGAAATCACTTTTAAAGAGCCAAATAAAAACTCTTCTGTCTCCTCACCAGTAGCTGAAAATAAATAAGTACAGTACCCTTCGATCTAGATATATTAAATTGACTGTGGGAAGTACCCCAAGTATCTAAGAAGATTGGAATATGTGCTTTTCTTTCAAGACACAGGCTTTACAGCTCTTACATAGCTAAGAACGTAACATTTTTCAAAAAAAACTTCAGGATGTATGGTCTTTATAAATATCATTGAGACTTTTCTTTCTATGAGGAAGGGAACAGATAGTAACACAAGGCAACATTTTTCCCACTGTTAATGTTTTCAGAGTAGGAATTAGCAGTCTATGGCTGTTTTAAATGAGAACTCAAGAAAGTCCTTTAAACCTCATAAAGTTCAATGTAGGGCTTTAGCCACAGCTGGCAACAAAGAACCAGGTGGCCACTCTCTCACTCATTCCCCACCTCTCTGGTGGGATGGGGCAGAGAATCAGAAGAAAAATGCAAAATTTGTATGTTGAAATAAAGACAGTTTAACAGAACAGCAATGGAAGAGCAAAACAACAATAATACTGGTAAAGAAACACACAAAACCGATTAACGTGCAGTCTTAACTGCTTGCTGTCCAGAACCCGAAATGACCAACCCACTCCTGAGCACTGATTCCTGCCATCCTGGCTAGCACCTGCAGCTATAAACTGCACATGATGTCATGTGGTATCAAATACTCCTTTGGTTAGTTTGGGTCAGCCACCCAAACTTTGTCCCATACCAGCTTGTTGTGAATATTCAAATCATAGTTAATTTATATAAGTTACTTCACAAATAGTTTCCATTCTCCCAGTTATCATCCTTTCAATGAATGGGTATGCTATATATGATGGTAAAGGCATACATATTGCATATATGTGGACAGGTTTTGGTGGGGGGAGGGGC
>JAHREE010000061.1:1330026-1410865 GCA_033628505.1 Tringa tobata
GTGGGGGGAGGGGCGGGGGGAGTGGTGGGGTGGCTTCTTTCACAAAGTGCCAGAAGCCTCCCCATGTCCAACAGAGCCTGTTCCAACCAGCTCCAAGACAGACCCACCGCTGATCAAATGTGAACCAATCAGCAACACTGGTAGCACCTCTTAACATATTTAAGAAAGGGTAAAAACTGCTGCTCAACAACACTGGGAGAAAAGAGCAAGAATATGTGAGACACACAAGTCTGCAGACACCAAAGTCAGTAAAGAAGGAGGGGGAAGAGGTGCTCCAGGCACTGGAGCAGAGATTCCCCTGCAGCCTGTGGTGAAGACCATGGTGACACATGTTGTTCCCCTGCAGCCCACGGAGGTCCATGGTAGAACAGATATCCACACTGTGGAAGATCCCACACCAGAGCAGGTGGATGTGCCCTGAGACTCTCCACTGGAGGAGGCTCTTGGCAGGATGTGTGGCCCTGTGGAGAGGAGCCCACACTGGAGCAGGTGTTCTGGTAGGACCTGTGGCCCCAAAGGGGGCTCACACTGGAACAGACCATTCCTGAAGGACTGTGCCCTGTGGAAAGGATCCAAGCTGAAACTGTTCATGAAGGACAGTAGCTGATAAGAAGGACTCACACTGGAGTGGAGAACTGTCTCCTGTGGGTGGGACCCCACACTGGAGCAGGGAAAGAGCGTGAGGAGGAAGAAGCAGCAGAGGCAACATACGATTAACTAAATGCAACCCCCATTCCCCATTCTTCTGTGCCACTTGTGGGGAGGAGGTAGGGATATTGGGAGTGAAGTTAAGCTTAGGAAGAAGGGAGGGATGGGGGAAGGTATTTTAAGATTTGTTCTTCTTTCTCATTATTCTACTCTTATTCGATTGGATTGGCAATAAATTAAATTAAGTTTCCCAAGCTGAGTATGGTTTTGCCCATGACGGTAAATATCAGTGATGGTAAACGCTGTCCTTATCTCACCCCATGAGACTTTCATCGTATTTTCTATCTCCTGATCACTGAGCAGGGTGAGTGATAGAACATCTTGGTGAGCACCTGGCAGATAGTCAAGGTCAACCCACCACAAAATCTGCTATAGGTACTACTTTATGCCAGTAAACAAATATGAGGCAGTCCAAACCCCCAGGTAAATCAACAACCATTTTATGTTTATGACAAGAAATGGAGAATGTTTTGAAACTGAGGAAAAAATAGACACATATACCTACTTTCTCTAGGACATAACTTTTGCTAAAAGGAAAAAACCCAGAACCAACCTATGAAATAGGTCTTCACGGAATCACGGAATTGCCAGAGTTGTAAGGGACCTCTAGAGATCATCTAGTGCAAGTCCCCTGCCAAAGCAGGATTGTCTAGAGCACAGTACTCAGGACTGCATCAAGGCGGGTCTTGAAAATCTCCAGAGAAGGGGACTCCACAACCTCCCCAGGCAAACTGTTCCAGTGCTCCGTTACTCTCACCATAAAGAAGTATTTTCTCATATTTGTGTGGAACTTCCTATGTTCCAACTTGTGCCTGTTGCCCCTCATCCTGTCACTGGGAACCACTGAAAAGAGTCTGGCTTAATCTTCCTTCAACCCACCCTTTAGATACTTACAAGCATTAATAAGGTCTCTCCTCAGCCTTCTCTTCTGCAAGCTAAAGAGCCCCAGCTCTCTCAGCCTTTTCTCATAAAGGAGATACTCCAATACCTTAATCGTCTTTGTTGCCCTACACTGGTCTCTTTCCAGTAGTTCCCTGTCTCTTGAACTGGGGAGTCCAGAACTGGATGTAGTGTTCCAGTTATGGCCTCACCAGTGCAGAGTAGAGGAGAAGTATGACCTCCCGGCCACACTCTTCCCTATGCAGCCCAGGATTCCATTGGCCCTCTTGGCGACAAGGGCACATTGCTGGCTCATGGATAATTTTCAGCAGTACTAATTAAAACTCATTAAAGTGAAGGGAAGTTTGGACTTCTGGTTCCTTAGGTTGGTATAGTACTTTTAGCCCAAAAAGGAATTTAAAAAAATTTTCTCCTGGCTGTTTCTTCAGCTGTTTTTGAACAGTGAGTTCCTATGGACCTAATATTTTCTGATGCTTTTCCTCTCCTCTCTTTTTTTCTTTGTCACCTGCATTGTATTAATGTTTCAAAACAGCTTCTGCTGTATATTCCTTTTTATTTTGTATGCATAATAGCTATATATACTACACTGTTAAGATTAATAGGAAAAACTATTTAATCCTAGATATCATATATAATAGAATTACAGAGCTATTGCCCAATATATACAATTTAACATCATAGGTACTGATTTTCATTTTCTCTTGTTTCATACCACCTACAACTGATATAGTAACTTGAAATATTAACTTCTTTCTTCCTTTCTAAACTTCACTTTGGAGACAGAGCTGTGGTATTTCTCCAGTACATGATGAAATTGGTCTTGCTGGATTTTTTTCTCATTAAATTATTTTTCATTTCCTCTCACATTTTTAAAAGATTGGATTCATAAATTCATAAAACACACTTCTATTCAGACACTGGGATATATTATTAAAGCTTGCTATAGAATTTTGTTTTATTCTAAAAATATTTAAACACAGAGAAAATTAAAGCTTTTATCACCCTGGATTTCATAGGAACATATAGTTTATTTCAATCTCATGCACTGAAGCACTTCTTTTAGAAGTAAGACACCCTACTTTGTGTGAAGCTAAAACGCAGTACAATTTTAAACTGTAGCCTAGGGGCAATGAGTTTAATAATTCAGGACTAAACTTACCATTAATTTCAGACATAGGTACGTGTTAACTTATTTGAGCTCTTAAAATATTGAATTCTTCATTTCCATATTTTGATCAATTTACTTTAAACTTTGTGACTCATTTCTGTTTTAAATGCCGTGATGCTGAGTCTGCTATACCTGAGAGCTCATTTCTAGAGCTAGATTCCATCCTAATAGGGAAATCCAGGTTTCTCATTCTCATATTAAAAAAAGTCTAAGTTAATTGATTGCAGGTGAAATGAACTTTTCAGTTTACTGGTTTAGTATTCATTCTCCCATTTGAATGTAAAATAAACATAATTGGAGGAAGGGTTTATGTAAAGAGATTGTTCTTTGGCCCTTGGCATTTTTCCAGGTTATTCAGCTGTCCTGTCAACCAAATGAACTGAATTTAAAAACGTTTGACTCGGAATACAAAACATTCTGTGTTCCTTTCTGTATTTTAGATGTATCAGGCAAGCAGGAGTGGTTGCAGAGGGCCTCAGAGCATTTTAATGGACATTTGGTTTGAGTCTAGAGTACACTTTTGTAGAGCAGGTATAGTATTCTTTATCTGCCATATATATGAAGAGGGTTTTCAGTGGGGTGACAAGAGCAGGAGTCCTTTAAGAAGTAGTATTAAAACTAAACATTTCTTTGGGTTCCATTTTAGTCTGTGAGGGGTATCACAGGGTATCACGTATTTTCTTCTATTTTACAACGTATTGTATGACATATTAGTACTATTGTGAGAGCCAGTGCTTACAAGATAGAGAAATAGGCAGGCATACATGTGTTAGCAGAACATAAACACTCAGTAAGTCCAGGTAAAGTTTTGATAACAGAATGTGGCCTGTTTCTTCTAATTTTGAGAAATTTTCTGTTTCTTTCTGCTGCCTTCCTTGGATATATCATCTCCAAGGAATTTAATAAAAAAATGTTTCTTTAGTTGCCCAGTATTTCGAGACATAAACCAGTTTATATAACTGCTGCAGATTTGGGAATTGCAATGTGACCACCACACATAAATAATATGTTGGGAACATCTGAACGCATTGCAGTCATGTATAGCTGTTAATAAGCAACTGTGCAATAGACATAAATAATTAAAAGTATTTACTGTACTTTCATGCAGTAATACTGCATACGTATCTGTACATACAGAACAGTTGCATAGTAGGTCAGATGCTTGATACAGTTGCCAGTTTTAGTGTTTTGGAAGAGACTACAAAAAATTCTGGGTGAAATACAGAAACACTGATTCCTAAAAATCTGGTCTGTTACTGAAAATGTCTACTTTACATCTCCCTTATGAGGAAAAGTTGAGAGACCTGGGTCTGTGTAGCCTGCGGAAGTGAAGACTTAGAAGCTCATAAATATCTAAATGGTGGGTGTCAAGAGATCAAGAGGATGGAGACAGACTCTTTTCAGTGGTGCCCAATAACAGGACAAGGGGCAACAGAGACAAACTAGAACACAGGAAATTCCATCTCAAAATGAATTCCTTCACAAAATGAAGGTTGTCATATTGTTCTTATATTTTTGCTCACAAATCCTAAAATTTTTTCTCAGTCTCAGAATATATTTCATACTTCATATTTGTAGTCCCAAACACTATTGATGAACAGAACCTGCATGTATTAACTGGAGACCATTTCTTGTAAAAGAAGTAATGCTGAGGTTTAAAAAAATTTTAGAGGTGGTTTTTTTTTTTTTTAATAATTAGGTTATTTAAAAAGAAATCTTGAGCAAATTGCAGCAGACAGGAGGAATAAAAAAAAGAATATCAAGCTTTTCATGTCATTTACAGTTTTTTGAAAGTTAGAGTTAGTTGATTATTCATCACAATAAGATCCGTGTACTATGTACTATTGTATTTCTCTTACTATTTTTCAACAAAAGAGAGTACTTTTTGTTTCCTCCAAATAGTTAAAACTGTTTGGAGGAAACAAAGAAACAATCCTGAAAAGTTGCAAATAGGAAACAAATACATATAGCACACTGGGGATTAAAGAACATTTTATTTTCATGAGCTAAGAAGACCTTTGCATTCCTCATTAGTTTCAGAATGAAACAGAGTCACAGGGCAGGGAATAGGTCACACTAATGAGCAAAAATAAAATGTGTAGATGACCTGAAGTGTTATTTTATTTTATTTGTGGAATATTTTTTTATTTTGTTTCTACTTAGAACTATACCCCTGTGAAGCTGTGCTTATAATGGAACAGTTGTTTGTTGTTTTGTCTTTCCTCTAGGATTTTCTCTTCTCTTATAAGTTTAAAGGTGACCATACGTTGAATGTTGGAAATTATGCTCAGTGCATTTTAAATCTTAGACAAATTATAGATAGAAAAATGTAGGATGACAGCAAAAGAGATGCTATTTTTCTGTTTTTCAATTACAATAATTATTTCCAAACCATTCTGTTCTAGTCTATTCTACAGTAACTATTTCCAACTAGTTCAGCCAGGGACCAAGTTAGGAAAGCTAAGGCCCAGAGAGAGTTAAAACTCACCAGGGAAACAAGAAAAGCTTCTATAGGCTAGGGAAAATGTGGCCCCTCTCAGCAAGGAAATAGGAGACTGGTCATCTGGGACATGGACAAGGCTGAGGTACTCAAAGATTTTTTTTTCTCAGGCTTCACCATGAGGGGCTCTAGCTACATCACCAAAGTTACAGAAGGCAAAGCAGGGACTGGGAGAATGAGTAACAATGCACTGTAGCAGAAGACAAGGTTTGAGACCACCTAAGGAACCTGAAGGTATAGAAATCCAGGGGACCCAATGAGATTCATCCACAGGTCCTGAGAGAACTGGAGGATGAAGTTGCCAAGCTTGATATGCCCATCATATTTGAGAAGTCATGGCAGTCCAGTGAAGTCCTCGCTGACTGGAAAACGGGAAACATAACTCCCATTTTCAGAAAGGGAAAAAAGGAAGACCAAGGGAACTACAGATGTCAGTTTCACCTTTGTGCGTGGTAGGATCATGGAGCAGAGCCTCCTAGAAGCTATGCTAAAATACATGGAAAATCAGGATGTGATCATTGACGGCCAACATGGCTTCACTAAATGCAACTCATGTCTGACAAATTTGGTGATCTTCTGTGATGACATTACAGCATTGGTGGATAAGGGAAGAGCAACTGACATCATCTATCTGGACATGTGCAAAGCATTTGACACTCTCCCCCACAATACCCTGGAGAGACATGGATTTGATACATGGACTACTCAGTGGGTAAGGAACTGGCTGGATAGCTGCACTCAAAGAGTTGTGCTCAGTGTCCAAGTGGCAAGCAGTAGTGGGTGGTGTTGGTCAGGGGTCTGTACTGGGACCAGTACCGTTTAACATCTTTGTCAGCGACATGGACAGTGGGATTGAATGCACCCTCAGTAAGTTCGCAGATGACACCAAGCATGGTCGACATGCTGGAGCGAAGGGATCTGAACAGGCCCGCACAAACCTCATGAAGTTCAACGAGGCCAAGTGCAAGGTCTGTTATTAGGAAAATAACATAGTCATACATTTGTCCCCTGATAAAGTACTAATTACCAAATTTAACCGGACTGTAAATGCCTCCAATGGTTTGGGGTGGAATTTTATAGTAGGTACAACGAAAACAATTCAGGTGCAGACTGTGTAATAAAATATTCACATATCTGAAGGCAGAGGATTTACTTATAAAGATATTTGGTGCATTAGACATGCAAATATGTAAATAATAAAAAAAGAAGTGCAACTTAGGCCACTTTCGTGCAAAAGCCTCTCTACCTGTGATTCCCAATGTCTTAAAGCAGCCCTTTTCTCCATGTTTTCACCTTCCACTCCACAGTCATGTATGTCTTCCTCATCTACACTGCTTCAACTTTCAATCTGTCTGTACCTGAGGCTTTTGACAATGGACTAAATTACCTGAGAATTTACTTTCTGGGCTGGTACTTTTAAGAAGCTGCAGATTTTCCAAATAATGGTTATACATGTGTGAAATAGATCTTTCACCCAGCCTGTATTAATCCTGCTGAGGAAAATGCAAACCATATGACGCAAATCTCAAATTAAGTATCCTCAATACACTGAAATGTCAGCTGAAACCTTGCTATGTAGACATATTTTTCCATGTGCATATTTTTATATGCATGTATATTTATATTAAATATATGCATAAGAATGAATTATAGAAATAAATAGAGACGTATTTTATACATTTATTTTTACACTTCGTTTATTATGTTGTTCATTTTTTTCCTGCTCACTAAAGAATATTTACAAAGAATGTTTCCTGCCAAGGAAAGCTGGTAGTCTGAGGAGACGTTAGCTATAAACAATAATGCATAGTAATCACCATAACATCCTACAGCTTCTCCTAATAGTTACATTGCATGTGTTAATTTAAAATAAAGCTGTAAAATAGGGGGAAAGATGCTTACTTTGTTAAAAGCAGTAAGAAGTATAAATGTCTGTAACTCTCTGTAAACACTACTATAGGGTTGATGCAAACAAATTTCTTTCTCTATAGTTTCAACAGAACTAAGTAGTAGTTCCTCAGTCCCTGCCTTGCATCTCCTGGGGTATTTTGTATAATATCACTGATGTGTAACCCTAGTGTGTGTCAGCATATAGAAAGGAAATGTAGCAAAACAGGAAGATAAACTGAAAGCCCGTGCTTTGTTGTGTATAACCAAAGACCAACTTAAAAAAAAAAAGCAATAATTCAGAAGAATATTTTCATTATTTAGTAAAAGAAATTCTATTGCTTCTTAAGAGTCAGTGAACCAAATCATTAAATGAAAAATCTTACATTTCTAGAGAAATTCATTGGTGTGAAATGAAAGTAGAATTACATTAAAAATAATGAATTTGGGGCCAGATTCCTAGTCTTCTTGCTGTACTCTGCTGGGGTGGATTTGAAAGAGAGAATTGCTTTAGTTCAATTTATGGAATATTTGTGGGATCCAACAGCTCCACGTCCTTTTTATGTTGGGGGCTCCAAAGCTGGACGCAGTACTCCAGGTGAGGTATTACAAGACTGGAGTAGCAGGGCAGAATCACTGCCCTCAAACTGCTGGCCACAGTTTTTTTGATGCAGCCCAGGATGTCGTTGGCTTTCTGGGCTGTGAGCACACATTGCTGGCTCACGTTGAGCTTCTCATCCAGAAACACTGATAAAAAGAATTCAAGCCATGCCTATTTTGTCATTATTCTATGAGAGAAAATAGTCTGCTTGTTGGTTCAATTCATGTTGCTATGGCTTCCTATTTAATAGGATTTTTTTTTTCCTGCACCCTTCTCACTTTGTACCTTTTTTCTCTCTCACTTAAGGATGAATCAGTCATTATTTTTCTCATGGGTGCTTTCTGACTACAACCAATTTTCTGGCTAATGAATACTTGCAGTTGGGTGTCTCTGGGAACATATTTTTAAGCTGTTTCTGTAATAAACTTTCCAGGCTTCCAGGAGTTCATGTTTCATAATCTTCCTGAATCCTACTTTCTTTCACACTCTCTTGATCTTTTCCTACAGTACAAGTCATAGTTGTACCAGCAGCTTCCTTCTCAGCTCTTTCTGGAAGTCTACTACTTAATGTGTTAGTCTAACTCAATGTTCATTGTTTTTATTTTTATTTTAACAAATTTTATATAACATTTATTCTTGTCTAACTAATTAATTATTTACATACATCACGGATAAGACATAGAAGAAGACTTATTTATCCTAACGATGAAATGCACATGTTGAGATAGGAAAGATTTGTTTTTATCATTTTCTTTTTCCCTTGCAACAATGAAATTTTCTGCCGGGCATGATTCCTGTACTTGCTACTGATGTAACTTTTTTTGTAAATGATCTGTCCCTGTAGAATAGAAAATACATGTGATTGATATAGTACTTATTACTTGCATAGCTAGTTAAAAATAAGCTACTGCTTGTAGGGTATTCGATATAGTACTGTAGATAGCAATTTGTGTTTTTTATTGTATAAGGACAGATTGTTTACAAGAAAATTTTCTACTAGTTTCTCCTCCAAATAATCTTTTAAAATATAAAATAAAAATGTGATGTTGTACTTCACAAAGTTGATAGTAAGAATAATGAAAATACACTATCATATTTGTGATGTTCCTGTTGAATATTGAAGAAAAAGTATATGTATCAGCACATAAAAAGTATGTGCTTTTTACTACCTTCTTGAACCAAGTAAATTAACTGCATATAAAAGTATTTTCTCAAATAATGTATGTATCAGAGATAAAAAATTACTCATGTTGATCTTTGGAAAGATATGTTAATATTGCTCTAGGTTACATTTTGCGTTACAGAAATTCGAGTGAAATTTTAACATTCAATAAAAATTAATAGCAATTTGAATAGTACCAAGAATTTTGCAAATATGTATACCTTGTATGAGTAAAGGTCACACATAAAAGCAAAAAAACAGTCTTCTCTATTCTAGCAGTGTAACTTCAGTTATTTACCTCAGAACATCCAACTGTTCCAAATTTTGCTTGAGGTAACAAGACACCTAACGTTATTACAAATCAAGAAATACGCTGAATGATATTCTAAATATGAAATTGTTCTTCCAACACCACTCTGACAAATTTCCATTTACCATTCTCCACGACATTTTGATATAATCAAGCTTGCTACTGTTTACATATATATATCTAAACATCACTCAGGATATGGAGAACGCTGAAGTATTGAATGACTTTTTCACCTTGATCTTTATGGGGAAGGCCTCTAACCACACTGCTCAAGCTGCAGAATGGAAAACCAGGGGCTATGAGAATGAAGAAACTTCCACTGGAGGAGAAAATCGTGTTTGAGACTACCTAAGGAACCTGAAGGTACACAAGTCCATGGGACCTAATGCGGGTCCTCTCTGAAATGGTGGACAAAGTTGCTAAGCCACTTCCATTTCATTTGAAAAGTCAGGGCAGTCTGGTGTAGTTACTGATGACTGAAAAAGGGGAAATACAACCCCCATTTTCAAAAAGGGAAAAAAAGAAGACTTGGAGAACTACACGCCAGTCAGTCTCACCTTTTTGTGCAGAAAGATTGTGAAGGCATGTGGAAAATAAGGAGGTGACTGGTGACAACCAACATAGCTTCACCAAGGGCAAGTTGTGCCTGAACATTTGTTGGCCTTTTATGATATTACCACAGCATTTGTAGACAAGGGCAGAGCATTGCCCTTATTGCCCAGAGACTTAATCTATCTGGACTTATGCAAAGCATTTGACACTGTCCCACATGACATCCTTGTCTCAAAATTGGAACGTAATGGATATGCTGGATGGATCACTTGGTGTATAAGGAACTGGCTAGATGGCCACACTCAAAGGATTGCGGTCAACAGCTCAATGTCCAAGTGTAAGACAGTGACAAATGGTTTTCCTCAGAGGTCAGCAATGGGACAAATGCTGTTTAGCGTCTTTGTTGGAGACATGGACAGTGGGATAGAGTGCACTCTCAGCAAGTTTGCCAACAACACCAAATTGTGTGGCATGGTCAACATGCTGGAGGGAAAGAATGCCATCGAGATGGACCTGGACAGGCCTGAGACGTGGACCTGTGCACACCTCGTGAAGTTCAACTAGGCCACATGCAAGTTTCTGTGCCTGGGTCACAGAATATCAAGCACAAATACAGAGAATGGATTAAGAGCAGTCCTGACAAGAAGGTCTTGCGGATGCTGGTGGATGAGAAGCTTAACATGAGTTCGCAATATGCACTTGCAGCCCAGGAAGCCAAGCATAACCTGAGCTGCATCAAAAGAAACGTGGCCAGCAGGTTGAGGGAGGTGATTCTGCCCCTCTACTCTACTCTACTCTCTACTCTACTATTCTAGGGGTACTCTGTCCAACTCTGGAGTCCTCAGCACAGGAATCACATGGGCCTGTTGGAGCAGGTCCGGAGGAGGGCCAAGAAGATGATCAGGGGCTTGGAAGATATCTCCAAAGATAAGGCTCAAGAGTTAGGGTTGGTCATCCTGGAGAAGAGAAGGCTCCTGGGAGACCTCGTAGCCCCTTCCGGTACCTCAAGGGATAGCCTACAGGGGAGATGGGGAGGCACTTTTTATCAGGGAGTGAAGTGACAGGATAAGGGGTAACAGTTTAAATTGAAAGGGGGGAAATTTAGATATTAGAAAGAAATTCTTTGCTCTAAGGGTTGTGAGGCACTGGAACAGGTTGCTTGGAGAAGTTGTGGATGTCCCAGGACTGGAAGTGTTCAAGGTCATGTTTAATAGGTCTTTGAGCAACCTTTTCTTGTGGAAGGTATCCCTTTCCCTGGCAAGGGGATTGGAACAAGATGATATTTAAGGTGCCTTCCAACCCAAAGCATTCTATGATTCTTTTATACATAAATAGTGAAATCTCATTAACTTTGAGATTTTGGTTGGATTAATAATTGACTAATTGAGGTACTTAAAAGTAAAATCTGTGAATGTTTCTTCCTTGAAGTTCCTATGTATGATAGAAATGGAATTAGAAGTGTATATTTTTGCTCCTTAACCTCTGTATTAGAAGCTCTGCCTTTTAGAATTTTCACTTTGTAACTACAGCGTACATTCAAGTCAGTTGTATTCCCACACAGCGCAGTTTATACTCATTAACAACTACTACGATGTCAAATAATATTTTGACTTTTTTCATGTTTAGCAGGAACAAAGATTTTTTGGCATGCATTAAACTTTTTTTACAAAATAATAAATCTTTATTAAATTTTTAAGTCTGAATAATAACAGAAATACAGTTAGTCATAGACATGATTAGTTTATTCTGATATATAGAATAGAAGTGTATATTTCACATTAATATATTTTGTATATGATTGTGTATTTTTTTATAAATATGAAAGATGACTGGAACAGTTGTTTGAATGCACTTCCCTTGTGCTTTATGTAGATAAAAATCTGAAGTCTTTTAAGTATTGATAATGAGAAATTAATAATAAATAACGAAAAAAGTACTGGATGCATACATACAAACACATACACTTCAATTTTACATTTCTTTTCCTGATAAACTTCCCTTTTTGTCAGGAAGTCTTTGAAGCAGTGAGGGAACTGGTAGCTGGTCCCTCTCCTTAGCTTACAGTCTCTCCCTAAGCTGATTTCTGATCATTTAACTTAAAGGTGATAGATGGTTTTATGCTTAATAATAAGGTTTTCCACGAAAAATGTCTCCTTGGGGTTTATTTATTTCTGAATTTTAATTAAGATATACAAACCATACAAAGATTTAACCTGTTTTCACTCTGGAAATGGGAATGCATTGTACCATTGATAAGTGGCTAGAACACAGAACAGTGAGATAAAAAAAAATAAAATTCTGTCTTGTAGTAGCCACAGAAGTAAAGCAATGTTATAAGGTATTAAGAAGCAATGATATCTTGAGATTTTCCCAGTAAGAATTCATCACTTAAGGCCACCTCAACTCTCTAGGTTGGAGATAGACAACAAGATTTCATTTCAGACATTTTAACTCTCTTTTTTATTCTGAACCAGCCAGTAATGTTTTGCAGTTGGTGAACAATTTAAAATGAAATATTACAGAAGTGAACCATAGAGAAATGATCAAAAGTGGTAAAAGGAGTTAGGCCCATAGCTGAAAAATTCCATTTGGACATGAATGTACCACATAAGTGTTTTAGGAAAATCATGTTTTAGATCAGAATAATTATTTTAAAAATATGCTTATGCAAAGTAACATATCAAGTAATAGAGATAAATTGACTTTTTGTAGACAGCAATCTGACTGTAAATTTGAAAATAACATGATGCAGAAGAATTTTTCAATGTGACCATCATTTCCTTTAGTCATTAATTAGAACATATTCACAAACAGATACCGCTACATGAACCATTTAATTTTCAAAGTAAAAACCAATTGGCTGTACCTAGTTATATAACTAGGTAAAACAATAAACAATAATGTTGTATACACAGGCACTTCCAGTCTCCCACTATGCCATGAAGATAATTGCTATGGTTGCCATTTCAAAATCATTAGATAGTGACTCTGAATATATTCATAAGTAGAAATAGGAGGCTTGATCTTAATTGTGGTTTTACAGCACAGAATAAGAAATGTGACAACTGCTTTCAGAAATTCCCTATCTGTTTCCCTGTGCATTCCACCATCTAAACCATACATTGCTTTCCTACCCTTTGGCATGGTCAGGTGAGCTCTGCACATAACAGATAGCCCATTCCCAGAACAGAGTCCTCAGTCCTGAAAGGGCCTGTGGATGCTTCAGCCTGGGAGGAGGGCAGGAATACTCCTTCAAGGGTTACCTTTAAGGATTGGCAGATTGGCAGATGGAACTTTAAGAGAGAACAGCCCTTACAAAACATGTCAACATTTTACACCTGGATTAAACAGTAAGCTTGTGAACAATTAACATTTCTCACACCTTCCAAGAATTCAGGTAGCTGTTAGAGAAGATTATCAAATTGACTCATATGCTCAGAGCAGACCGTACATAAAATTTTATACAGTAGAAACTTCAGGTAATTCTGCACTCAATTGGAATCAGCACAAAGTAATTTGGTATTTGGACTAGATGATCATTATAGATTCCTTCCAGCTGAACTAGTCCATTCTATTCCGTTCCAGTCTATTCTAGTCTATCCTATAAAATGACATGTCTATTGCCCTTTTGCTCTGTGGTATAGAAATGTGCCCCCTCACCAAGGGTTTTGTTGCCCTTCTCCGCTCCAGCATCTCAATGTCTTTCTAGTGGTAAGGGGCCCAAAACAAGACACAGTACTTGAGGTGGGACCTCACCAGTGCCAAGTACAGGGAGACGAACACCTCTCAAGTCCTACTCACAATGATGAGTACATCCTACTCAGGATGATCTTGGCCTTCTTGGCCACCTGGGCACACTGCTGGCTCATGTTCAGCTGACAATCAACCAACACCCCCAGGTCATCACTCCAGTCTTCAAAAAGGGCAAGAAGGAGGATCCTGGTAACTACAGACCAGTTAGTCTCACCTCTGTCCCTGGGAAGATAATGGAGAGACTCATTCTAGAGGTCATCTCCAAACAAATTGAAGAACGGGGGGTTATTGGAAGTGGGCAACATGGGTCTACCAAGGGTAAATCATGTATGACCAATCTGATAGCCTTTTACGATGTTATAACTGGTTGGTTGGATGAGGGGAGGGCAGCAGATGTCATCTACCTTGACTTCAGCAAGGCTTTTGACACTGTCTCCCATAACATCCTCATTGGGAAACTGAGGAAGTGCGGGCTGGAAGAGGGGACAGTGAGGTGGATTGAAAACTGGCTGTGCGACAGGACCCAAAGGGTGATGATTAATGGAGCAGGTTCAAGCTGGATGCCTGTAACTAGTGGTGTCCCCCAGGGGTCAATACTTGGTCCAGTATTGTTCAATATATTCATCAGTGACCTGGATGAGGGGACAGAGTGTATCCTCAGCAAGTTTGCTGATGATACCAAACTGGGAGGGGTGGCTGACACCCCAGAGGGCCGTGCTGCCATCCAGCGGGATCTGGACAGGCTGGAGAGCTGGGCAAGGAAGAACCTCATGAGGTTCAACAGGGATAAGTGTAGGGTCCTGCACCTGGGAAAGAAGAATGTTAGGCATCAATACAGGTTAGGCATGGACCTGCTGGCGACAAGCTCTGAAGAAAAGGATTTGGGGGTCCTGGTGGACAATAAAATGACAATGAGCAAACAGTGTGCTCTTGTAGCCAAAAGGGCCAACGGAATCCTGGGCTGCATAGGAAAGAGTGTGGCCAGCAGGTCGAGGGAGGTCATTCTCCCCCTCTACTCTGCGCTGGTGAGGCCACAACTGGAGTACTGTGTCCAGTTCTGGGCTCCCCAGTTCAAGAGGGATAGGGAACTACTGGAAAGAGTCCAGCGTAGGGCCACAAAGATGATTCGAGGACTGGAGCATCTCCCTTATGAGGAGAGGCTGAGAGAGCTGGGACTCTTTAGTCTGGAGAAGAGAAGGCTGAGGGGAGACCTTATTAATACCTATAAGTATCTCAAGGGTGGACTGAAGGAGGAGGGAACCAGACTCTTTTCAGTAGTTGCCAGTGAGAGGACAAGGGGTAATGGGCACAAGTTGGAACATAAGACGTTCCACTTGAATATGAGGAGGAACTTTTTCACAGTGAGGGTGACGGAGCCCTGGAACAGGCTGCCCAGGGAGGTCGTGGAGTCCCCTTCTTTGGAGATTTTCAAGACCCGCCTGGATGCCGTCCTGAGTAGCATGATCTGACATGCTCTGGGTGGTCCTGCTTTGGCAGGAGAGTTGGACTAGATGATCTCTATGGTCCCTTCCAACTCTAAAAATCAGTGAAATTCAGTGAAATTCAGGGAAATTTTCTTCCAGGCAGCTCTCCAGCCACTCTTTCCCAAGCTTGTAACGCTGCATGGGGTTGTTTTGACACAAGTGTAGGAGCCGGCACTTGGCCTTATTGAACCTCATCCCATTGGCCTCGGCCCATTGATCCAGCCTGTCCAGATCCCTCTGCAAAACCTTTCTACCCTCCAGCATGTCGACAATCCCACCTAACTTGGTATCGTCTGCGAACTCACTGAGGGTGCACTCGATCCCCTCATCCAGATCATCGATAAAGATGTTAAAGAGAACTGGCCCCAGTACCGAACGCTTTGGGATACCACTCATGACCGGCGGCCAACTGGATTTAACTCCATTTACTACCACTCCCTGGATCCAGCCCTCCAGCCAGTTTTTAACCCAGAGGAGGGTACTCCAATCCAAGCCATGGGCAGCCAGTTTCACCAGGAGGATACTGTGGGAGATTGTATCAAAGACTTTATACTAAAGTCCAGGTAAACAACATCCACAGCCTTTCCCTTATCCACCAAACCACCAAAAGAAACCTGGGGCACGAATTAGCAGGGCTCATTGAAAAGTCTTTAAACTAGGATTGAAGGGTGATAGGGATGAAAGTGGGATTACTAATGAGGAACCTGGGAGCAGATTACCAGTGTTGCTGGGTAAAAGTGCTAGCAAGGTCTTCTGGCCGATTGTCTCAGAAGAGATGGAGGATGGTAACCCATGTGCTGATGACGTCAGGGATAGTGATGGGCTGGCAACCACAGAAGGATCTGAGCATGGTCAGGGAGGTGTTGGGCCTGGGCCCCCCAAAAAAGTATCAGGAAAACTAGCCCAGCTAAAGTGCATCTACACAAATGCACGCAGTAAGGGCAACAAAGAGGAGGAGCTGGTGGCCATTGTACCCCAGGAAAACTATGATATAATTGTCATCACAGAAACATTGTGGGAAGACTTACATGACTGCAGCACTGCAATCAATGGCTACCAACTCTTTAAAAGGGAGTCACAAGGAAGGAGCGGCAGTGGGGTGGCTCTCTATGTTAGAGACACATTGTAAACCCTAGAACCTAGTAATAGGAATGACAGTGTAAAGTGTTTATGGATTTGAATAAAGGGAAAGGCCAACAAGGCAGATATCACAGTGGGAGTTTATTACAGACCCCCTAACCAGGACGTAGAAATTAATGAAATATTCTATCAATAACTGGCAGAGCTCTAGCAATCACCCGCCCTTGTTCTCATGGGGGACTTGAACTTCCCAGATATCTTCTGGGAGTACAACACGGCAGAAAGGGAAAAATCCAGGAGGTTTCTGAAGTGTGTGGATGATATCTTCCTCACACAGTTGGTAACCTAAAGCTCAATCTAGCTAGAGCTGCTAAGGATAATAAAAAATGTTTCTCCTTCTTTTATTGGATGCAGAGGCAAACATAGTCACCAAGGATGAGGAAAAGGCTGAGGTGCTCAGTGCCTACTTTGCCTCAGTCTTTAGCAGTGGAACTAGCTGTTCCCTGGACACACAGCCTCATGAGCTAGGAGACAGGGACAGGAAGCAGAATGAGGGCATCACAATTAAAGAAGAAGCGATCAGTGACCTGCTACGCCATTTGGATGCACACACATCTATGGGACCGGACGGGCTACACCCAAGAGTGCTGAAAGAGTTGGCAGACGTGCTTGCCAAACCGCTTCCAATTGTTTACATGAAAACATTTCTAACTGGGGAGGTCCCAATGGACTGGAGGGCGGCAAATGTAACACCCATCTACAAAATAGGCAGAAAGGAGGATCCAGGATACTATAGACCTATCAGCCTGACTTTGACACCAGGGAAGGTCATGGAGCAGGTAATCTTGAATGCCATCACAAGCCATATGATGGGCAACCAGGGTATCAGGCCTAGTCAGCATGGGTTTATGAAACGCAGGTCCTGCCTGACAAACCTGATCTCCTTCTATGACAAGATGACCCAATTATTGGATGAGGGAAAGGCTGTGGATATTATCTACCTAGACTTTCAAAAAGCATTCGACACTGTTCCCCATAGAATTCTAGTGGAAAAACTAGCTGCGCATGGCCTGGATGAGCATATGATCTGCTGGATCAAGCACTGGCTGTCTAGACTGTCCCAAAGAGTGGTGATCAATGGAGTTAAATCCAGCTGGAGGCCAGTCACAAGTGGTGTTTCCCAGGGCTCAGTGTTGAGACCATTTCTTTTTAACATCTGCATTGATGATCTTGACAAGGACATAGAGTGTATCATCTGTAAGTTCACAGATGACACCAAGTTAAGCGGGAGTGTTGATCTGCATGAGGATAGGGAGGCTCTACAGAGAGACTTGGATAGATTGGATTGATGGGCCAATGTTAACACTATGAGCTTCAGCAAGGCCATGTGCCAGGTCCTGCACTTGGATCACAACCACCCCATGCATTGGTACAGGCTTGGGGAAGTGTGGCTGGAAAGCTGCCTGGCAGAAAAGGACCTGGGGGTTCTAATTGACAAGTGGCTGAATATGAGCCAGCAATGTGTCCCTGTGGCCAAGAAAGCCAAAGGCATTCTGGCTTGTATTAGAAATAGTGTGGCCAGCAGAAGTAGGGAGGTGATTGTGCCCCTGTACTCAGCACTGGTGAGGCCACACCTGGAGTATTGTGTCCAGTTTTGGGCACCTCTAAACAAGAGAGATATCGAGGTGCTGGAGTGAGTGCAGAGGAGGGCAATGAAGCTGGTGAAGGGCCTGGAGAACAAATCCTATGAAGAGCGATTGAGGGAGCTGGAACTGTTTAGTTTGAGGAAGAGGAGGCTGAGGTGAGACCTTGTCACTCCCTACAACTACTTGAAAGGACATATAGTTGAGCTGGTCTCTTCCCCCAAGCAGTTAGCAATAGAACAAGAGGGAAAGGAATCAAAGTTCATCAGGGTAAGTTTGGACTGTGCATTAGAAAGAAAGTAGTCAGGCATTGGAATTAGCTTCCCAGTGAGGTGGCTCAGTCACAGTCCTTGGATGAGATCAAGATTCGATTAGATGTGGTTTTGGTGGATATGGTATAGGGAAGAACTTTTTATAGAAGGGTAATGTTTGGACTTGGTGATCCCAAGGATCTTTTCAAACCTGAATGATTCTGTGATTCTATGAATCATGAAGCTTATTTAGGCAGTTAGAACTGACTGAATCTCTGATAGTCCTAGCAACTGAGCTACGAAAATTTATTCTCTCCTTTATCCCCTTTAAGTCTTGTTCAGCGATTCCATCCAAGGGATGATATAATTCTTAAATTATTATTCAAACCTTGGTTTGAAGCCACTATTTTCTGGTAGGAAAAAAATCATAAAAAATAAAAATCAGGAAATCAGGTGACAGACTCAAATCATGAGCGCTCAGTTACATGTACTTGATTTCTAGGTGAAACTCCAGACAATGTCAAGGTTTTTTCTACTAAATTTGCCTGGAAACAATCATGAATAAATGATAAATACAGGTCTGCTGCTCACTTTATTTTATCTGTTTCTCTTGGAGCCACATGTTCTCCAGTTATAAAAAATAATTTATAACCTCATCACCCTCCATTCATAAGTTTTCTTCAAATATGTTATACATATTTAAGGACAATCTAACATCCTTTTGTACTATGGTTGATTAACTTTGTATACACACTTTGAGTATTGCATGAATTTTTGGCTAAAAGGATCTAATAGAACTAGAAAAGGCTAGAAGTAGGATGACAGTTATAATGAGAGTGGTGGAACAGTTTCCATATGAAGCAGGCTAAATACAACACATTTCTTGACAATGTAACACAACTGTGATTGTAATAACTTCCACAATAATGAAAGGTATAGATTGCTTGAGTAGGCAATTGCAATAAAAAAGCTAACCGTAGTAAAATATTCAGGTTTCCATTTAAAGAAGAAAAAAAGGAAACGGAAAACATAAATTACAGTTAGAAAGTAAGTATCAATATAATGGTCATGACATGAGTTTAAAATGGAGCAATCATATATGCATGACTCTCAAAAGATTTCTCATATTCAGCAATTAACAACCTCGTTATTAATTATGGAAGAAATGATGGAAATCTCTGGCCTGACATAAATCACATTTTTGGTGTTTTTTCTAGTGCTATAATGATACACCTTATGGTGCATTACTTTTTTGGTCTGAAATATTTTTTAGTCTATTGGAAAAAGAGTAAATGAAACGGTCTTAAATCAATGCAATACTGACATTTGACACACCATTACACCAGTGTTGTGGCTTATGCCTGATAGGCAGCTGAGCCCCACACAGCTGGTCTTTCACTCCTCCTTGGTAGGATGGGTGGAAAGAATCAGGAGGATAGACATGAGAAAACTCGGGTTGAGATAAACACAGTTTACTAGGTAAACAAAAACTACACATGCAAGCAAAGCATGAGAAATTCACTCAATCTGCATTGGCAGGCAGTTGGCTGGCCATTTCCAGGAAAGTAGGACTATACCTCATGTAACAGTTACTTGGAAAGAAAAAAAACCTTGACTCTGAGGATCACGTCTTCTTCCTTCTTCTCTGTAGCTTATATTGCTAACAATGGAGTCATATGATATGGGATATCCCTTCAGTCAGCTAGAGTCAGCTGTCCCAGCTGTGTCCCCTCCAAACTTTGTGCCCACCACCAGCCTACTTGCTGGTGAGAGAATATGAGAAGCACAAAAGGCCTTGATATCAATACCATTTTGATCAAAAGTCCAAAATATGATATCATACGAGCTGCTGTGAAGCCCAGACAAAGCTAGGTCAACAAGGCAGAGACATATCAGCTTTATACACAGACTAGCTGACTTGAAAGTAAAGAGGGTGTTAATCACTGGTTCACTGGGGGTCTTCATGAAGATAATGCAACACCTGAGGTTTTTTTTGTTCTGCCATGTCAGTGTTGTGGGTATGAAAGACCTACCTTTTTGTAGAACTGCCTTTGACTTAGTATAAAAACACTCCCTAGAACTACCCCACCTATAACCGGTTATCCTGGTTTGTGGTAAAACAGAACCAATTTTCTGTTTTATTAGTTTATTTTTTATGCTGGGCCTCCTCTAAGTAACTAAACTGTGAAATTAACACTATATTGGTCAGAAACTGTTCGCTCTCATTGTGATAAGACCTGGTTATACCAAAGAATGGTTTGCAGAGAGGCTTTAACAACCAAGGTCAGGTAAATTCATTATTTGCCCCGTTGGCAGTTTGGAAGCAGAAAAGGGGTCACACCTGTAGGGAAGAGAGGACAGGTGACCCAAATCTGACCAACAGGGTATTCCATCCCATCACCACCATGCTGAGTCCAGCTCTGGAATCCAGCTCCTGGTCGTCACAGAGTTCAGTCTGGGACTTTGTACTGTGACTGCTGGGGATGTGATTGTCATCCTGGGAGCTTGAGTTTCTTTTTCATTTTCTTCTTATTATTTATTATTTCTTTATTAATATTTTCATTAAAGTAGTTTAGTTTTTCTTTTAAATTCTTTTTCTCTTCTTTTCCTTTCTTTTTCCTAGCGGGGGAGGAAGGAGTTAACTGTCATTCTAACTGTCAATCCAACCAAAACCAACATCATGACAAAAATTTATAAACGGATAAGAACCTTAAACAAACAAATGCCCAGATTCGTTGTTTATTAGTAAACAATTTCTTCATGTTCCACTGTGACTCATCAATTCAAGATGCACTGTAGTGTGGTATTACTGGGAATTCCAGATCTTTCTCTGAGAAGCATTAAATAAAAAGGAAAAAATTATTACACTTGCCAAAGGAAATGTGAGTTGACTATATATTGGAAACTCTACATTGAAAGATAGAAATATAAACTTCTTTCACTCATTTACTACCAATTTAATTTTTACAATACCTCTTCAAAGTCTGCTGGAATTTTTGCAATTGTGAATAACTACCTAAATCTATCTCTACTAAGGGAGTTGATAGCACTGTTTTTCAAGAAAAGGTAAGTAAAAAAAATTTTTTTAGGAACCAGAAAATTCAGTCTGGAAGGGCTGAGTGAGGATAATAAGCTCTCAAAAATAATAATTTCTTCACTAGTAAAATTATCTGTACAAGTAAGATTTGTTTAAAAACAGCTATCCTGGGCAGGACATTAGAGGGCCACACCAAATACTAGGGAGTCTTTTGCTTTTGTTTTCTAGCCTTGAAGCTGCTCAGAATATTTAGGCAGGAATAAAGGACAATCTTAAAGTGGATATATCTTGTTCCTTTTCATTTTTTGCTATGTATTTTTAAGGCCTAAAACCAGAATACATAATCTGTAACCAAAAATATAAGTCAAGATGAAGAAAAATGCATATGAAGACAAAAATTGCATGTCTACTTTAGTTCAATAGAACTGCAAGGCAAGCACATGGAAATGAGGATTTTTGTTGCATGAACTTGTTTCGCAATTCATTAAAAGGAAGCTTATAAATATTATTTGTTCATAGTTTCATTAAAATGTAAATTTCATTATAGGATCTGACTGATTTTTCCTTCGGGTGCCTTTATTAGGCTCCTCAATAAAAGTAAAAGCTGTTCCTTACGCAGCAACTATGCCTGATATTTTGGGTTGTATTTTGAGTTTCAGTAAAACAATTCAGATTTTTTTTTCTATTACTTATTGTAAAAGTTTGAATTGGTCCAAGTCCCATTTTCAGTTTTGGGGCTTGGACCAATGTATAGCTTTAAAATAGCTAGTAGAAAAATTATTTGTGAATGATCTTACCGAAACCCTATTTGCCAAAGTACATTGATAAAGCAATGGGGTACTGTAACTTGATTCTATGTGATTCACAATGTCGGATAACGCTGACTTTCTATGGCAAATCAGTTTGCAGATAACAAATTCTGACATCTCCCTGGCTTTTCATGGTCACTGCATTTCTAAACAAATTGAATAAACTGTTACACTCAATATTGTGTCCCTAAATCCTAAACGACATTGTTTAAATATAACCATGGCATCCGTTAGCTCAGAACCCTTTTCTAATGCAGCTTCCCAAATGAACCTCTTATGGGAACATATTGCTACCCAGATGTAGGGCTGCAGGGCGTGCCTTGCAGCAGTGAGTCTGCTTGTGGGAGGTGTGCCCAGGTAAAGGAACTCTTCAGCTTAGTGATGGACCTCAGGGAAGAGGTCCCATGGGTCGAGGGCCATCAGAGAATGTGAGAGACAGACAAATGCTTGGAGTTGCACCCAGTCTCCTGTGATGGAAACCCAACAGGAAGAAAGAACACCTACTACAGAGAGCTGTCTGTTGTCTCACCACCGGACTGACTGTTGTGACTTGGAGGGGAGGGGGCAATGTTCCTGCTCACCCCAACAGGCACAGCAGTCATGTCTGCACAGTGTCTACTGCAGCTTCCCAGATGCCTTTGTGTAACAGGTACAGTGTTCTATAAGGGAAACTGGACAACTATGAGGAAGACTGTTCGTCCGCCTTGAAAGTGTTTCAAGATGTAGTCAGACCACAACACCAGTTCAAGAAAGATGGGGTACTGCTGGAGAAGGTGCAACAGAGGTGCACAACAAAGATGATTAGGGGACTAGACCATCTCTCTGACAAGGAAAGGCTGAGGGACTTGGGTCTTTTTAGTCTGGAGAAGAGAAGATTGGGGGGATCTGATCAATACTTATCAATACTTAAAGGATGGGCGTCAGGAGGAGGGTTCAGTATTTTTCAGCGGTTCGCAGTGACAGGACAAGAGGTAATGGGCACGAACTTGTACATAAGGCGTTCTATCTAAAGATGAGGAGGAACTGCTTTACTTTGAGGGTGGCAGAACACTGGAATAGGTTGCTAGGAGAGTTAGGGGAGTGTCCTTCTCTGGAGATATTCAAAACCCATTTGCACACGTCCCTGTGTAACTTGCTTTAGGTGGACATGCTTTGGTGGGGGGGTTTGGTCCTTCCAACCCCATAGCATTTTGTGATTCTGTGTGTCACGCATGCTTATATAGTATGCTTATATGCTTTAGAATCACTGAGGTGTTTTTATGAGAGACATCCAGGCAAATGTTGCATAGAACATACACGGTGATTTGTCTCCTTTTGTTTCATTGAAGTTTTCCTTCTTTGTTCATATATTGGTTTCATTGATATAGTCTGAAGTCAATGCACTGTTGCTGTGTCCTCCTCTTTCTGACCTGAGTGCCTTACTCAGGTCAAACTGAGGAGAACATGTCTTTTTACTACAAAGACCGAACATCATGAATCAGAAACAGAAGGTAGTGTTTTCCACGCGGCCTCTCCCACAGTGACTTAGTTATCTTATTGCAAACTATCCTCTAATGAAGCAAAGCTATGTGTTTCTGTTAGGGGTCTTGTGGAAAACTAATTCATTTCACACATAAGCATGAAAAAAGTCTTTTACAAACTGAACTGCAATGACTATCCCTTATTCATCTGCATTCCTATGTAGTCATGTATGGAGTAGGAAGATTCTTGTTTCTTCCTTATGTAGTTGATACAAACAAAATCATGCTCTGAAAGAATTAGCTTTCTCCTAATATTATTTTTCCAATCCTATTTCCACTCAGGCCTACAACTGAAAGGCATTTATCTACCGAGACTCTCTGAAATAGTTATATAACACATCTCAGCTGCCGGTACAGTCTTTAAATGATTAAGATTAAATCAAATGAAGTTTTACTTCTGATTATCAAAAGAAAAAGAAGCACAAAGAAGTATCTTGCACATGAGATTAGGTCATGTCCTTGAGAGTTTTCTGCATGCCTAGCATAAGCAGATGTTCACAAACATTTGAGGAATTTAAAGAAATATAATCCTTCCAGTTTTTTGCAATTATAATGTTCATAGATTAGTTATCTGCAATTGGTGATAATCCAGATATTGTTTAAGTTTTTATCCTATGCTGTGTATGTTCCTCACTCAATCTATAAGGAATCCTCAAGAGAACTAAATTCTCCTTCTCCTACAGCTTCAGCATTTCACTACTTTTATGAAAACACCATATTTCTTATTTCAGTGCACAGGCTTTATGGCTCAGGACATTTATGGTATATACTTGATGAGCATTTTGAACCAAGGTTTATGGGCTATGGCATTATAAGTGCTCATGCAGAGAGTATCAACTGACAGAGCCACTGCAGAACATGCATTATTGTGAAAGTTCAATATTTACCTGCACAAAGGTTTGATTAAATGTGAAAAAATTAACAATAATTCAGATTAATATTCTGAAAACTAACTCCCTAACTACAATGGTCTTCTGTATCTTCCATGTAACACATATTGCCCTGCTCAATTTTGTCTTTCTGCTGACAAAAACCTCCAGAGAACAGAAAAAAAAAGATGTTTATTGCGGAAAGATAGCTAATTTGGGTTAGCAATTTCTGGGTTGTTTTTTTGACAATGAGTTCAACGAACGTTTTTATGTTCATGACATCATCACTACAGTCCATAAAAATGTTTATTTAAAATCAGAGACACACAGAAAAATTCCATATATTTTATAATTTGGAATAACAATGAACATTAGTGCATGTCCTGAAATGGTCCTGTTGAAATAAAAACCCCTAAAGACCATTAGCCCACATGAAAAAAATAAAAAGCCAAACAACAAATTGGCCTGTGAGGGGAATCAAGAGTAAAGCTGTTTTCATCTTTGCATTTTTTTCATGTTCATATACAAACACTGTGATGTATGTAACTGTTTATAGTCATATACACACAGAAATATATATTAGTATGAAATTTAAAAATACTTTCATCTGAAAATTAGTAAGGGAAGCAAAAAAACAGCGTGAATCTGTGGCTAGGAAAAAAATTTGTGAGAAAGAAATTTACAGTATCTTAGAAAAAAATGAACCCAGCAATGATATTGATGCATTCGGATATGTGAACAGCAAAAATATTGATAATACTGCAGAGGAATTAAAAAGTATTAGATCTAGAATCCTTATTTGGGGAAAATAACCATATAACAATTTTGTGTAATCACAATTTTAATCAACGTAGTAGACTTTTGAGAGGAGTGAGTTCAGGGAATTTTCATCCAAAAGTTTCAAGATACCTGACAGAGAATCTTAGACTATTAATATTGATTTTCAGTAAGTCTTAAAATACTGGAGAAATTCCAGAAAACTAGAAGAAAGATACTCCTTTGACAATATTTCAAAACAGCAAGCAGGTAACTTAGGTACTTGCAGGCCTGTCATCTCTTCATTGATCCCAGAGAAAAATAATGGAAATAATGTCAGAGATCTCTGACTAAAGAATGGAACGTTAGTAACACAGTAATAATGCTAGGGTTTGGTCATGCAAAACAATTCTAAGCGGTTCTAAGATTTTCTGTCAAGTTTGGTTGGTGATAATAATACTTTATTTCACATAAGATAGTTCACTCCGTGTAAAAACTGACCTAGAAATTAGAATGACACAAAGATCAATATATCACAAACTAAGTCCATTAAAAAATGTGTTACATCTCAAAATAAAAGGAAATATTAAGAACATTTAAACGAGTAGGGTAGATCACAAGACAATTACTACTTTCCTTGAGGACATGGAAAGCAAAGTTTATAAAAAGCTCTAAAAATTACATTAAAATATATTACAAACACAACTGGCTTAATGGTACAAACTGATTCAGGTTCTGATTCAGATTCCTCATGATTTAGCCAAAAAACTTAATATGTCCACATATGTAAGGCTAGATATTACACTAAACACCTAAATTCAAGATTTACGTGTCTTTCAATTTTATTTTTTTTTTTTGTGGTCTGTTGCAAAATACTACTTGATTTAAACTAGATGTGAAGGGGGAGGGAGATAATAATATCAGCCTTGTCTGAGACTTGTTATCTTGTCTGTCACAACACACCAGGAACTGCGTTCTAGTAAGGCTGAGTCACCATCCCTGGATGTGTTTAAGAGACGATTAGATGTGGTGCTGAGGGATATGGTGTAGGGGAGGACTTTGTAGAGTAGGGTAGATGGTTGGACTCGATGATCCCAAGGGTCTCTTCCAACCTAGATGATTCTATGATTCTATGATTCTATGCTGAGGACACTGCTCTGTAGACAAAGACGGAGATAAGCCAAGAGCTCCTGAGGTGGGTGAAGTCAACGGGGAAACAACTGTAAGACACCTGAAAAAGTGTTCCCCTAAGAAGGTGGCACAGCCAGCTCCCCCGCTGAAGTGCCTCTACACAAATGAACGCATCGTGGGCACCAAACAGGAGGAGTTGGAAGCTGCCAGAAAGCCATGATATAGCGGCCATTACAGAAACATGGTGGGACAAATCCTACAACTGGAGTGTAGGATTCATGGCTACAAGCTGTTCAGAAGGGACAGATAAGAAAGGAGGGACAGAAGTTTTGCCTTCTTTTGTAAGGAGAGAATAGATAGTGAAGAGATGCCCTAAAGAATAGCCAAGAGTAAGCGGAAAGCTTATGTGTAGGAAATAGAGACTGAGGCAACAAGGGAAACTTTGTGGTTGGTGTCTACAACAGGCCGCCTAATCAAGCAGAGCCTACTGATGAAGCCTTCTACTCAAGCTACAGGAGGCATCATGCTCGAAGGTTCTCATCTTGCTGGGTAATTTCAACCACCCTGATATTGGTTGGAAAAGCAACATGGTGAGCTGTAGACAATCCAAGAGGTTCCTGGAGTGCCTGAATGATAAGTTCCGAAAAGAGAAAATAGCTCTACCTGAGGGGATGTGACACTGGACCTGAGAGTTGTCAATGCTTATCAGGGATGTCAAGACCAGAGGCAGCCTGGGCAGTGGTGGAGACACTGGTGGAGTTCAGAGTCCTAAAGGGTATGCGACAGAGCAGGAAAGCAGTCAGGACCCTGAATTTTAGGAAAGCAAACCTCCAGGTCTTCAAAGATATAGTCAAAACAATGTCCTGGGAAATGGTCCTCAGGGACAAGGAACAGAGCTGGCAGACTCTTAGGAAAACTTTCCATAAAGTACAAGAAGTCTCAATCCCCAGGTTAAAAATCAAGCAAGAAAGGGAGGAGACAAGCATGGCTGAGACAGGACCTGCTGGTCCAACTAAAAGCCAAGAAGGAACTGCATGCGTAGTTCAGGCAGGGTCAGGTAGCCTGGGAAAAGAAGCGGGATGCTGCCTGGTTATTTGCTGCATGGGTCTTTGAGCAATTTGGTCTATTGGGAGGTGTCCCTGCCCACCGCGGGGAGGCTGGAACTTGATGATCTTTAAGTTTCCTTCAAACTGAAACCATTCTAAGATTACAAATGCTCTATTAGTTATCTATTAGATGTCATTTTTGCCTTTTTTTTTTTTTATTCTTTTGAGAAATACAGACGACAGGCTAACTACAATAAAAATTCCAAAGGGGTTAGTTAATAAATTGTTTCTCTCTATTTACTAGTTCACTCATGATTTATTAGTTTATTACCAGATTTGGAATTACAAGCGGTCATCCATCTATTTCATTCTGTTAAATAGGCAATAGTTATCACATGTCATTACCCATGTGTATGTCGCATACCAATCCAAGATACTGCAAGTATTGTGTAAGTATAGATACATATAAAATATATGTCTATATATATATGTAAGCTGTGTAAGTATAGAAAGTACACAACACTTCCTTAGTGTACTTCTTTAAGTAAAAGGTTTTATTTTTATAATTAAGGCATTCACCTCTTATGGAATAAAACTGTTTTTTTGAAAAAGCTTGTGATTTCTCTTTTGCTAATTGCTACTAATCTAATGTAAAACCTTGTTGCTTTATAGATTTCATCATTGTCTTCCTCTATTTTACTTTCACAAGTGAAAAGTAACTTTTCAGACTTTGAAAACCTTTCTCCTGATTGATTTTATGGGTGAGTTTCTTCTTCCTTTTCCCTTTCCCATTCACATTAGCTTTTCTGTGTCTTCAGTTCTGTGGGTAATATATCTTTGGGTAAGAGTGTCTAACATACTTTTCTTCCTCAGACTTTGCATTAAATTAATGACTACAAATGTAAGGCCAAATTCTCTCTGCATTTGGGGATGATGCAGTTTGTAGCCTTTAACACAATTAGCTGACATGATAAATTACAATATTTATCCAGTTATTTCACCTTTAGGATAACTGGATAAAATCACTGTAGACAATTGGCTACATCAGCTTTTGTTTTCTGATGCAATATGGTAATCCTTAATTTTCTTTTTGAAATGTCAAATGTGTCAGCTGTTGACATTTAAGAATTAGAAGACTCCTACTGTCATAGAAGCAAGATACAAAAGATTGTATGGCTAGTAAATATTTTCTTTTTTTCAGGTATTTAAGGTGTGATTGTCAAAGTGTTGCAGTTTATATATAGCTATCTCAAATCAGAGTTTCTTTTTTGGGGCATGACCAATTCAGCCTAGTCTTGAAGCTAACCCAATCCAGGTTTGGAAATAAGTGCCAAAGTCAGAAACGGGGAAAGCCAATTCTGTTATGGAGCCAGTGGTCATAAAAAGTAGAAAAAAAATCCCAAACAAGCCAGGATACTTCAAATTGGCAGGTAAGACAACAACATATTAGTCCTCCTCTTGGATGATTACCTATGGTGGCAATAGTCCCTGTAAGATGATCACTTGCACTTGGTTCCAACTGAGACAAATGAAACATTGAGTCTTCTGTCTAGCTGTCAGCAGCTGTAGTCTTTAAGGATCTGAAACTGACTATGTATTGATGTCTCCCTTAGTTGGACCGCTGTATTAATCCTTAGACCTCACGTGAAGCCCTATAATTTAGCAAAAAGCTGGTGTTTCCCACAGCCCTTGGCATATATGTTTCTTCAACAGAGGGATATTCTAGTCTTTGTGACGGTTTTAACTAATTTGATATGTATGGGTACCCGGGAGGCCTCTTAAAAGGGTAGAGCTGTAGATAGAAACCATAGCTGGAAAATGAGGGGGTCCTATCAGCAGAGGTGGGCTGAGGTTCATATGCATATTCTGTGCACAGAGGCTGGTCCAGGTTACCCTGGCAACAATTTGAAAGCACACAAGATACACAAGAAACTCTGATTTGAGATAGCTATATATAAACTGCAACACTTTGACAATCACGCCTTAAATACCTGAAAAAAAAGAAAATATTTACTAGCCATACAATCTTTTGTATCTTGCTTCTATGACAGTAGGAGTCTTCTAATTCTCAAATGTCAACTTTGATTTTTTTTTTTTAATTCTCTTAGTGGCATATGCGGACAGGCTTATGAGGTCAATGTAATAGGTTGAAAGAAAACCTGCCTGAAACATTAGCTGAAATGTGGTACTCTGTCAGAAACAATGTTGTCAGAAAGGCCATGCAGATGGAAGGTTTCTGTTGGGAACAGTTAACTGATTTGCTGAAGGAAAAGTCTGTGATAAAGCAGCTTTACCCAGATATGGTTTGACTCATATAATTGTATTTTGTGTTCAAGTCACGATAAGGTGCATGTTCTTTCCAGTCATGTGTTTAGTTCTGATGTACATTCATTTTCATGATTCAAAGGAAAAAAATGTTTTACCCAGGATCAGTCTTCCACAGTATTGTTCCCTTCATTGAATCGCTTTGTGATGTGCTGATTCCTGTAGATTACCTATAATAATGAACAAATAAACTATAATTTGTACAACTGTAGCAAAGTAATATGCTTTCCAGTAGACATGCTATGCTATCTCACGTCCACCATACACATACAGGACAGTAGCTAAATCTTTTGGGTTTGATATCTTAGGGGACATAATAGTTGTTTATTAATTTTGTATGTCATCAGTTGAACTGCGTTTCAGAAGGGACTTCTGTGACACATCCCATGTCATGGCAATTGAACCAGTGTATAATAACTGTGAAATAATGTGGATTAAATCCTGTGAACATGGAACAATCATTAAATAAGTAGATCTTCAAGTTAGTAATTTATAGTCCATAGATTTTACCTTTTTAATTCAATATTTATTTTATAAACAGATGTGATTAGTAGGCCAGCGTATGTCTTTTGCAACTGAAAAATACAAAAAAGTTAGCTGGGAAAGACTAAAGCAGTCATTACATCACAGCTGCAGCCTATAATTTGTTTGAACAAAATCTTATTGCTTTAAAAGCTGAATTAACACATCCTACTGAGTATCTAATATGAACAGTATCAAGCTAACAATATTTTAAATTTAAAAAAAACAAAAAAAACAAGAAACGAGAACTAACCAATCTAATTAATTTAATTACTGAAGACATCTGAAACTGATATTCTTTTGGTACCATACATCCTGGCATTTTGCATACGTGCCTTCTTATATTTCATGTCTATTTAGTGCTTTATTAATGTAAAACTTTTGTACCTAATTATCTCCTAACTGCTGAGGATTGTACGTACAAATATTGGATATAAAATGTGAGGTACTGTATGTTTTAGAGAAATTATTGTCATAAATGAAAAAGATGGTGTTAAGTGTGTAGAAAACATCACACAATGCCATATCTGTGATGAAAAGTTTGCTACAACTGGAAGAGAACTGGGTTATTAATTATTATTAACCCCAAGGAGTTTCTGCTTCTCTTCATTCTGTGCACAATGTTGTCTTTGGCAATATCGCATCTTTAACGCTAACCAGGATAATTTTCCTCAAATGGCAATTCATTAGGATTCTAGCATTGTTACTAAAGTATATCTTCAATTAATTTTCTATCCCAATATATAATACTTTATTGCAAGTGTAAGATGTAATACAAAAAGTACCGCTACTATTTTAAGGCTCTCACAAATAGAATCTCATATAAATACTGGCATGAAATACCTGAAGATTACAAAAACAACATCTCTTTGACATTCTTTTCATGCTATCAGGACAGCTTAAATTTATGATATTGCAGATGGATATTAAAATGTAGTAATATCCCTATAACTGAGAATCATAATCGATTTATTCACAGCTGAATTTACATAAGGGCTGAGCTCGACAACCATGAGATCTCTTTTCAAAAGGTCTAATAAAGGAAAATGTACAAAGATAGTTTTGTTACTTTCTGTATGAAATAGTATAAAATAAAATAATAAAGTAGTATTAAAAATAAATAAAATAATAAAGACAACTTTAAAAATTAAATTATAAAATAAAAATATTTTCTATTATAAAATTATATAAATTATAATAAATTTATAAAATTATTAAAATTATGTTATCGAATATAATAAAATATTAGAGGCATATCTAGAATGGCAATTTCCAATTTAGACATTAATAATTTTCTTAAATTTTAATAATCTATTTCTTCCACACCGACGTAATAATTTCACTTTTATTTATGTTATTTGATGCTCCAATTGTTTGTAGGACAGAACTTTAATGAACAGGAAGAAAATTAATCTAAAAATAATAATTATTGAAAAAGTCCTAAGAAGGCAGCAGTTGCGAGATTTCCAGCCAACACTAAAGACACAGTATTTGGGAATTATTCTCAGACAGTTTTAATAGAAAGCATACCTCTAGCCATGTGGGAAAAAATAATCTGAGAGTTGCCAACTGGTATTTTTTATTTGTATGGCCCACTGCCAACTGGCTGTCATTTCCTCAGTCACAGTGGAATGGGAAACAAGCTTCTTGCTCTACATACATACCCACATCTATTTGTACTTTGCCCCAGGAATAAATGAATTGATGCTATAAAACACTGTTCACATCTATTCCGAATTCACCTATGAACTCTGGGAGAGAGAGATGTAAAATTGTGCCAGCTGGCCTTTTGGCTTTGACTGGCCGATTACTAGGTGGCTGCCAATTAGCTGTTTACACTAGAATAGTTAAAAAAGAAAAAAATATAGACATGTAAATTAGATTCAGTCTCTATTACTCATTCCAATCACTCTTTGCTTTATGGATCGGTCAGTAAAGAAACTATAAGTCTCATCATCTGTCTCTCTGTCAATGTAGGTCTAGGTTTTGTTATAAGTTTACAGTGTGCTCTTCAACCTATGTCTTAAGAGGTATCTCTCTCAATTTCTTTTCTTAGCTATTTAATCAAAAGTTGAGCACTCCTTTCTTAAACTTTGCTTGCTTGTGATTACATTTATTAACTTTTTTTGTTGGTGTTGTTTGAATATTTCTTCACAGTCAGCCTAAATTTTCCCTGTTTGTTTATTCCCTTGGCTCATAACAGCTTTCCTTCAGGTCTTTGCTTTTCCCTTTCCATCTGCTACCCTTTGCAGTCAGACGCAAGTTTCTGTATTCCATTAAGTGATGTAATTTCACTTTCTCCTTTCCCCATTCCCAAAAAGTTACACTTTCTCTCATCAGTACATGTGCACATGCAATCATTTACAAAGGAGAAAAATCTGCTCCCTGAAAAGCATTTCTTACATGCAGATACCTGCTCTTCTATTAACTGTTTTTACTAAGATTGAGTCAGGAACTTAATATGTGACTGTATTCTAATTTACCAATGCAATTTGATTGCAATAGAAATTCTAACTTTCAGATATGTAAATAATATATTTGACTTCTATTTTGCAAAATGAAAACTGTAGGTCATTCCTTCACAGGTAAGAAATCACCACAATCATCAGCCATTTGATGCCATGTAGTGAAATAGAAAGGACTGGTTTTCTGAAAGCTCTGAAATATTTTAATTGCCCTGACAGTAGGACCTCATCTGGTCTTGGTGTTGTGTAATGTTTTAAAGGTCTGAAATCCCATTATACAATTCTCTTTGTGTTGTGTGCCAATCTGAGCTGACTGTCAGGTGCTAAATAAATAATAGAGCAATCCTACTGATATCACAATTTCAAGGGCAAGAACAAACCCCTGAGCGTTAGGAAATAACCACTTAGTATTTCTGATCTGGATGACAAAACATTCACCTGAGACTTGCCATTTTGCAAGCAGTAATTGCACAGGATAATCAATATAAATTCTTACTGACTGTTTTAGGGTTTTCCTAGAAGATTGAAAAAGAAAGAGAGTTTACAAGGTAACCAATTTTATTGCAATTACTTTAAACAGAGAGGAAGTCTAGTGTTTCACAAAGGATCATTTTATTTCAAATAAACTATTCTCAGAATAGAAAGAAATTCAATGAGAAGCCATGCGAAATATTACGTACAATTCAGATTATGTTTGTTCAAGAAAGATGAATTCACTTTCAAACAGGTCAAGAAAAGGCCTTTTGGTGTAATGAAGGGAATTGGCAATATGTATTAAAACTTGGTTTATTTGTTGTTAAGTGATGTTTATAATATTCGAGGACTATTTTCAGCTTCCCATAGAAGCTGAGAAGGAGCATAGACAGAACAATGTAATGGCCAATGGAATACTCAATACCATAGAAACACTCCATATATATCATGCTCCATATACAAATGGGTGTTAGCCATGGGGCAGGTATCCCTGTTCACTGCTTGGGAAGGGCATTTCTGAAAAGCTGTTTATGTAATCTCAAATGTGTACTGCACAATTTAGTACTCTATGCAAGAAACGTTTGGTCTACAATAAACCAGAGAAAGACTTTAATCTTTAAATTCAAGCATGAGGCAGCCAGAATGTATAATTATAGATGTAGTTAACCTACAGACAGAACATTTCCTCACTATAGGCATAATACATTAAAAAATCTTTCTGGTGCCCTGTTTACACATAATATTGTACCAATTGGTGTTTCACTAGCTAATTTCAGACTGTAGAGCAGCATTCTGAAGGTTGTATAGACCTGAGGCCATTGATTGCTGATAAAGTATGGGGTATGCAGCTGTCAAAACTTCTTTTCAAGTTTATCATACACTGAGCTTTTTGCTTAGTCGTAATTTCCACACAGCGGACAATACTCACCAATTAAAAGATCTTGCAAAGATTATTCTGTGCTCTGTCCATATTATTTTTAAGGATGCCTGCTGTAGATACTTGAAAATTATTTTACCCAAAAATATGTCATGAAAGCCATCAAACATAAAAAAAAAGCTCATCCTTCTTCACAATCAAAATAAAAATAACAATGAAACTAAATACTAGGAACACTTGAGTTTAATAAATGTCTGCTGAAAGCCAACGTCACTGTCACAAGTAAACTTTGCTGGTTCTTGTCTCAAACTCTTATTATGTTTTAGTAATTCTTGTTTTAGTAATTGTATTAAGTGAACAATACCAGTAATAAGGCTCTCTGTTTCACCTCTTCCCAGATTTTGGTGCTGCCCTCAGTAAGTATAAAAATTAAATAAAATTAAAGGAGATAAATGTCACAAATAATTTTGCTGACTTATCTGTTCTGTCATTCTGGATTCATTCATTACTAATTTGCTGAATCAGTTTTTCACATCTTTTGGGAGAAAAAAACCTGGAGCTTTTTTCTTACAGAAAACCTTGGTGAATATTGGGTATATAAAGTATGCAGAGGCCAATACCGTATATTATGAAGAGAATCAGGACGGAAATCTTTTGAGGTTTTTGGATGTCAACATTTTTTCCCATATTGATTTTTATGAAAAAATGTAAAATACTAAGACAGCATTTCACCTCAGTGCCTTCTACTTTATTAACCACGTGTGGTGGGTTGATCCCGGCTGACAGCTAAACCTCGTCCCAGTCACTCACTCACACCCTTGCATTGAGAACTGGTAGGTTAAAAGGGAGGAAAACTCATTGATTAAGAGAGAAAGACAGTTTTAAAAATGAAGGAAAGAGAAGTGGGAAGGGGCAAGTGTGATGCAAAGGCAATCACTCACCTACTCCCATCAGCAGACTGATGCTCGGCTAAGAAATTGTTACTTTGGAAAAAGTGCCTCCAGCTTTATTGCTGAACATGAAGCTATATGGTATGGAACACCTTTGGTAAATTCAGATCAGCCGTACCAATATCTTGTCCACTCCCAATCTACATGTTGAGGGGCAATGTGAGATACAGAGAAGGCATTGACACAAGTCAAGCGCTGTTCAGCAACAGCAAAAACTCTGGTGAGTTGCCAACACCGTTTTGGTCACAAGTACAAAACAGGACATCATATAGGCTGCTCTTGAGAAAATTGACTCCATCCCAGCAGAAGTCAGTAATCTCAGGACATCATCATATGAGGATTGTGAAAGTGATGAATAAGGATGAACATTTCAGCAGGGGTATCTGTGCATCTGCAGGCATGTGTCCGATTACATTTGGTTGTTCTTTGTCCTTAACCTGCAATTAGAAAATTGAAATATTTTTGGTTGAAATGAGGCCTGCAGTCAGAATAGGATGGAAACAGCTGAAAATAACATATAATGGGACAAACAATAATTTACAAGAAGAAAAATTCAGATTTTGGGTTTTTTTGAGGATTGTTAATTACCAATAAGCTTCCCACAAGAACAGTCTGTTCTTCTGTGGGAAGCAGTACTATCCAGAGACAGTACTGTCTCTGGAGTTTCATCCTCCTGCAGCAGGATGAAAATGAAATTATTTTAAAAATGCTGGGCACGAGTGCTGGTAAACTGAAAGTAGTTCCATCATAGGTGTATAAGGTCACAGTTGGACACAAACAGGGACATATTCTCAAACAAATATTCCTGCATGTGGCAGAAGGGAAAAGGAAGCCATTGAGAGATTCAAATTGATAAGACAGGGATGAGAGAGTCTTCACAAACAGGGAAATTAACTGAAATTGCAAGAGTGAGATAACAGAAAAATAGGCGTTAATTGAAGACACAGGAGTGATATAAAAAAAAATAGGGGAATTAGCTGTGACTGCAAAAGTTAGATAATGGAAAAACAACAAAAAATGTTTGTGAAATAAATCGCAAAAGATCGAGAAATCTCTAGCTTCCAGGTACCGCAGCCTATAGGGAAAGGAAGAGGGTTACATGCGGCCAGGGAATCAGGATAAAATGGAGGCAGCTTCCTCCAGCAGTTGGAGAGACCCAGTATGGGAAAGTCTATTGGGTCTCTGGCAACGGAATTTTCTGCACAAAATTATTGATTTGTTTGGACATCACTCATAGGTCCAATATGCCACTATTGCAGGCTCTATGGGTACAATGGAGAATAATATCTTAAAAGAGTGCAGTAATCACGGTCATAGCATGCCATATACCATACATAGGTTTCTTAAATCGTTACCGTCCCTCTCAGGTAAGGCTGCTCAACCCCTGGGAAGTTAAGCGTACAGCGTCCTGGACAAGGGTGGGGAAGAATCTCCTACAGGCACAACCCAAACCTTACGGTTTTTATATCCTGATTCAATGGGGATGCAAGATAATGCTTCCACAGATGATGCCATCAGGAATATTTAGTTGTGATGGTGTGATGGCTCCTTAGATTATGTTGCTAATTTTGTGATGTCAATACTCAAAGTCACTGAACACTGGTGGGATGGAACTCAGAGCATTTTTTTTGTTAAGGTACTCAATGTTGATTCTGGTTTCAGTTATTATTATGATGACATCAATTGGCGTTGGAGCAATTAAATGTATAGTGTGTCATTTGTGTGAAATAGTTCTGATAGCAAAGTAGAATCATAAGAATGAATAAAACTGAGGATTAAGGAGATCTTAAATAACAGATAATTTTAGGAATTTTTTTTGCAATTTTTTCCTTTTTTTTTAATTTTCCAGATCCAATTTGTATAATACCAGGAGCCAAGTAGATATATTTAAGCCAGGAAAAATTTCGAGTTCCAATTCATATTGTGTTGACAATCTGGTCTTCTGATGTGTTATTCAAATTTTCAACAGGTTTAAACCATAAGGTGTCTGGTATAAAACACATCATTTCCAATTACACCGCTAACCATATACCGCATCATATACTTCCCTGGAATACCAGTATATGTATAAATACAGTAAAATTTCTAAGCTTTCTGAAACTACAAAGAAGTACCTACTTTTTTAAACTATCTGTTTATTTAGAGCCACAACTTATATTAATATTTGATGACTAAAGGAAACAAACAGGAAAATGGTAATGCCTAAGCATGAAGACATTTTTTTAATTATAAAAATGTGTTCATGTATATACTGTGTGTGCACGTTATCTGCAGGGTTACATTTACTGAGAACATTTTAACAGCTGTTTTGAAACAAGACACCTGTCATAAAATGGCTAGTCAATTGCGGTGTTAATTTTCTTGATAATTATGAAGAGCTTTTTAATATTTTTCAGCTGAGAGGCTTGAAAATTCAGAACATTAGAGACATTAATTAGTTGGATCCTGTCTTGGAACAAAATTATTCATAAGGTCTGGAAAAATGTAATGTTGTTAGACTGCACTTCTGTAAGGCACAGAATAGATGTAAACAAAGAAAAAGGGCTGCAGATTCTGTATTATATATATTTGGGCTTGTTTTAAGAAACTAAATGCTGATCATTTTTTAAAATTCATGTGAACTAAGGTATTTATTTTTCCTTTCCTTATAATTTATTTGGTTCTCAGTTTCCTCTGAAGAAAGGCTGACAGCGGGAAAAGAAAGAATATGTTCTTAATATACAAAACTATTACTGAATTTGGTCTGATTCTGTGGTTGAAGCAAAGAAGAAATAGAAGAAATCTGTGCTAGGGACAGACGCTTTATTATTTATCCATGTAGAAAGATTCCAACCAAAACAGAGTTATTTGCCAATGAAAGTTACTAAATCAAGATTCCTAAACACCACTTGAGTGAGAATCAAGACAAAAGTTAGTGTTTGTGTTTTCCCTGAGCCGTCTATGAAAAGAAATTTTGAGAAGTTACTGATCTTCTCCAGAGAATAAACCAGAACAAAACAGGTTTCATAAATTTCTCAACTACTTGCTTTTTACTTTCTCTTTTCTTCACGCTACTTTTTAGAGGTAAGCTTCTCATATCCTGAACTTTCTTTTTTATTGCTTTTACTTCCCAGTAACCTGGCAGCCACATGGATCTTTAGACTCAGAACTAAGCAGCAGCTCTGTGTATAGCTTAGACCTTGCAATTAAACTTCACTTCACTGGATATCTGCTTGTACCTACCATTTAGGAATCACCATTATCACTCCTTAGACCATTAAATAATAACGTCTCTCTTTCCATGTCTCTACTACGATTTTATTACTTTTTTTAAAGGTTTCTTCAGAGTTCCTCCCTTGATTTTATGAACAATAATAGTACTTAATTAGTAGTACTATCATTAGATTTAACTTCACTTTTGAAATAAAGTACATACTTTCCTAAGGGTCATAAAGAAAGAAAAAAACAAGCCAACAGCCACTAGCAATTTAGAGGACAGCACAGACTGTGACTTGTAAGCCAAATAACATTTCTTCTTCATAAAGTGGGACAGACATTGAAAAATCTTTTCCATCAATTTTTATGAAATTATTGACTTATAATTGCATTATGTTGTATAGAACTGCTAGACCATTTCATAAAACTAACTGCACCAGGTTAAAATGTTTCTGTCTTGGGAGAAAAAAGATCAAGACCTCAATGTTAACAGTGTGAGTTATTTATTCAGTGGTAGGTGGTAAATTGAAAATGGTCCCACTGATATGCAGTAAAAAATTGCATAAAAGTTTGTCTCAATTTTTCTTCTGGTATCCGCAGGATCTTGAAATAGCAGCTAGAACAGATTTCTGAAGAGTTGCTCTCAAATAGTGAAAGGGATTTGAGCACTTCCTCTGGAGAAGCTGGTTTTGGTTTTTTTAATTTCCAACTTTGTTCATAATAAGCTATTTATACAGAAATATACAGGCAACATTTTAATTTCATGACCATTCCCTCAACAGAGACACGGTAACAGTATGATCATTTGTAAGGAAAGATTTGTGCACTACTCCATGCAATTTTGTTCCCTGCTACTATTTTTTAAAAAAAGGCAAATCAGACACTATCTGGAACATGCACTAGATAGAAGATGAAACTAGATACTGATGTTCCTCTGTGGATAACTATACTTTCCTGCATGACTGTAGGGTTCAGACTGATGAAAGAGGTAGAATGACTCCACGTCAAGAAAACAAATATTTAAATATTTCAGTTTAAAATAAAGAGGAAAATGACACATAACAGACATTATTAAGGAAATAACAACAATAAACAAACAGACTCTAAACCAAACAAAAATAAACAAAAGCAACCCAAACAAACAAAAAACTCAGCATAAAGAAAAGAAATTTTGTTCTCTTCATTCCGTACTAGCAAGAGATAACATGTTTGAGTTCAGTTAGGCAGAAACAGTCTTGATCTTAGGTGAAGATTTGTAGTACAATTTTTACAATCTGGGATTTACTCTCTTAAAAAGATACAGCAATACTCAATATTAAAGGGAATAGGAAAGATCAGACAAACATCTACTGTGTTTGTCAGGTTGTTCCATGAGCCGAGTAATTTTGCAGAATTTTCATGTGCTCTTCCATTCCTAGCTTTTTATGAAAGATTGAATAGTGATACTAAATTAATTCTAATACCTGATGTTAGGACCAACTGACAAATAGATTTTTCCTCCTAGAGAACTTAAGGTTATTTATTACTAGAAACAACTAATGCCTATTTTTTGTTCTACTATACAGCATTCCTTTATCCCTTAATGTTAAGCCTCAAAACCTTTTATTCATGGCTCATTTTTTCCATTGCTAATAAAAGCTTATAAATGGCACTGTATTTCATTAAGAATCTCATTATTTGGACTCCATTTTATCAGCATTTCATAAACATTATATATCATAATACACTGTATGTCTGGTGATATAAACAGTATTGTTAGCAGTTCAATTGCTATGAGCAGTTAAATATTTGCCTGCTAATTTGAGAAGAAGATCATTTTTTTCTAGCTTGATCTGCTTCTTATGTCATTAAAGCAATGACAGATTGCTGCAGAGGGGTTTTTTAGCATCTATTTAAAGATGCTGCTTAAATTGCATATGGTCTTCCATGAATTAATCATGCAGAAATTTCATTGGTGAAACTTCATTTTGAGCTTCATTAAAACATTAAACCTTATTACACTTTTCATGGTCTTTGAAAATAATTTCTCCACAACTTTTACAATCAGCAATTGCCAACTAATATTGTAAAACTGAAACCAGAAAATAAATATAAGGACTTGATTAAGAAAAATATTGTGAAGTTTGAGTAGATTTGTATTTCTTAAAAAGTGGAAATTTCAAAATCAAACCAGATTCTTAAACTGTGGACAAGACTGAGAGCAAGGCAGTACTGAATGTGATGGAACTGGACACAGAGTATGATAAGAAGTTAGCTTCGTCATAACTTTCAAACTCCTGAAATAATTTCATCCTTAAACTCACTAAAAGATTTTGTATAAGAACAGAATTTAGAGACCCGAAGACGATACCATTTCTCTGTGTAGAAGCGTAGAGGGGTCACACCTGTAGGGAGGAGCAGACAGGACAGGTGACCCAAAACTGAACAAAAGGGTATACCATCCCATCTGCATCATGCTCAGTATAAAAGCTCGGGGCTCAAATTGTCAGCCTTCTTCCTTCAGTCGCCGATGTCCAAGGAGGACCCTGTCTGTTTGTCTGCTTTTGATCCCGATCTGAGCATTCTGGACTCCATATCTGGAATCCGGCTCCTGGTCATCACCGAGTCAAGCCTGGGACTTTCCCTTGTGCCTGCTGGTGATCTGATCATCCTGGGAACTTGATATGGTTTTGTATATACTGTGTACTTTTTTCCCTTTTATTATTATTTTTTATTTCATTAATTATTTATATTTTCATTACAGTAGTTTAGGGTTTTTTTTCTATTTTTCTATTTTTTTCTACTCATATTACTCTTTTTTCTGATTTCTTTTTCTTTTTCCCCCTTTCCTCTTTCCTTTAGGGGAGGGAGGTTCCATCTGTCGTTCTGGTTGGTGAATTCGGTCAGAACCATGACAGTTGTAAACCTAATACTTGTGCAACACCATCACAACATCACTCGAATTTTATATTTCTCATAATTTTTTTTTTACTCCCAGTATCATGACCACTTCCACAAGGAAGAAAAGACAGGTGTCAGTTGTAGGTGACGTCCTTCTGAAGAGACCAGAAGGTCCAATATGCTAGCCAGACCCTCCTCTTTAGGATGTCCTTCTGAGGGATTACAATCACCCTGACACTTGCTGGAATGGTAGCATGGCAAGCTGTAGGCATTCCAGGAGACTCTTGGAGTGCATAGAAGACAAGTTCTTAAACCAATTAATTAGACAGCTCCACCAGAGGGATGTAACACTGGACCTGATTGGCAAGTAAACTAATTGGTGCTGTCATGATTGGTCGTAATTGTGCAATGGTAGAGGTCATAGTCCTGAGCCATATCAGTCAGGGAAGAGTAAAGGAGAGCAAACTTCCAGCTCTTTAAGGAGTTAGTCATATAATCGCCTGGGAACCTACCCTCAGGGACAGGGAGAGAAGAGTCGGCAGATTGCCATGCAGTTCAAAAGCGCTCAATCCCTGGGTATAAGAAATCAGAAAAGGAGGGCAAGAGACTGGTATAGCTGAATTGAGACCTGTTGGTCAAACTAAAGAACGAGAAAGAAATGCACAAGCAGAGGAAGCAGGGTCAGGTATACTGGGAGTATAGGGAAGCTGCCTGGTTGTTTAGGGATGGTGTCAGGAAGGCCAAGGTGCCGCTGGAGCTGAACTTGGCAAGGAAAGCAAGAATAATAAAAAGTTTCTACACGTAGATCAGCCAGAAAAGGAAGATCAAAGAAAGTGTGCCTTTTCCTACGTGATGAACAAGACTAGGAAACTGGTAACAATAGATGAGAATGTGGCTGAGGTATTCATCATCTTTTTTGCCTCGGTCTTCACTACCAACCTCTCTTCCCACACCAGGTCTGGAGCCCCCAGTATAAGAAGGACAGGAACCTGCTGGAGCAGGTCCAAAGGAAGGCCACAAAAGTGATCAGAAGGATGGAACACTTCTGCTATGAGAGGAGGCTGAGAGAGCTGGGGTTGTTCATCCTGCAGAAAAGAAGTCGCCAGGGAGACCTTATTGAAGTCTTTCAGTAATTAAAGGGACCCTACAGGAAAGACAGGGGAAAATTCTTTTGCAGGGCATATTGTGATAGGACGAGGAGTGGTGTATGTAAAATTTAGTATCTGTGTATAAGAAAGAAATTTTTATGAGGGTGGTGAAACACTGGAACAGGTTGCCCGGCGAGGTGGTAGAAGCGTGATTTCTGGAAACGTCCAATCAGGTTGGATGGTGCTCTGAGTAATGTGATCTAGTTGAAGACGTCCCTGCTTATTGCAGGGGGGTGTGGTCCTTTCTATCCCAAAGTATTCTATGATAAAGCTAGGATAGTCATTCCGTTTTATAAACCCACTCTTAGGATAGAATTAGGAAAAGAGCTAACATTTTAATGTGTCTGTCTGGAAGCATCCCATCACTGCACGAAAGACTTTCCTTTCTGTAGTGGTCATTTTGGATTAGCTTTGATGTTCTGTAATGTGCTGCAGCCTTAAACTTGTGAAAGATTTTTCTACATCCTTAATCAACATGGAACCCTGTCTCATAATGACTGGCAATTTTTTTCAGACTTTGCAGATGAAAGCAAATATCTCTGCTTTGGAAACAGCTGAAACTGTCTTTCAAATATTGCCTGAACTTGAGATGTATGCTGTATGGTTAATGTCTGACGATATAGTATAAAATATAGTATATATAAAAGAGTTAGTAAAGCTGAAAGAAGACCTACACTAAACGCAGAAAAACTATACATGAACCATCTAGAAGGTCAAAGAAAGGAGAAGGTGTGGGTCTAGGAAATCAGTGGAAGAGGAAATTACAAAAAATAATCTTTGATCATTGAGGTAACTGGAAAAAGACAGAAGGTATCTTCATAGGAGATCTGTGAAGCCTGCCTGAATAAGTGTTACAAGGAATCAATTAAATGAACCCAGGGCTTTGCTTCAACCAATTCAATACAACAAAAAAACAGAGCTGAAAATTTGCCCAACAATATGCCACTCTGGTAGACAGTTACAGGGGAATTAAATTATTTTGCTCCCTGCTCAGCAAGGGTGGAATGCAACTGAAGTACACGACCTTAATCAAATTAATTTCTTGTAGCAGTGTGTCTTTCAGCCTGTAAGATTTGTACCGCTCTTTCAGTAAGGGCAATGACTACTAAGTGTAAAGGCATTTTTTATCATATGTGCTAATTACAGTCAATTTATATGATAGGGTATACTGTCTGCAATAAATTTAACCTCATTCCCTAGCAGGCAAAGAAGTAACTGTCTGGGAAGTTGCGTTGCCATTCTACTAGTTTGATTTTTCTCTGCTACTACTTCTCTAATCAGAAAGGCTCCAAACTTACAAAAGTTGAGCAAAATTTGGCATCCATGTGTGTTTTGTACTCACTTGATGACTAAAAATCATTGGCAGAACACGGAAGTGTGAAAATTCTGCCTGTAGAAAGATATCATTGACTTAATTACCTTTTTTCATTCGTGTTTTGCTCAAAGAAACTGTTTTTAAAAAGGTACCATTCAATAAACAAGTGGCATTTTACAGTAAACAAATTTCAGGCTATGATTTACTCTGCCTAGTCACTGGGATTTGAAAATTTATTTCTGCTTCAAATGAACAGTCACTTTTAATTATTTCTTTTCCTGTTATAGCCCTGTCTTTCTTGTTGGAAGAAAATCTTCATAAATTCTCAAATTTCAGACTCTGTGGTCCTGGAACATTGAAGACAGGTAAAGTTTCAGAGATTTTAGCTATTTTATTGAAACCAGAAGGTAAGGTCTCCCTGGAGCCTTCTCTTTTCCAGGATGAACATTAACTGTCACCCTGCCTTCATAGGCGAGGTGATGCAGCCTTCTGATCATCCTCACGGGCCTCCCCTGGACCTTCTCCAACACGTCCTTATGCCGGGGACACCAGGGTTGCATGCAGTACTCCAGGTGGGGTCTCATCAGAGCTAAGTAGAGGTGCAGAATCACCTTCCTTGTCCTTCTGGCCACACTTCTTTTGTTGCAGCCCAGCACATATTGCCAGATTGAGCTGAGGACGGCCAGGCTGGTGGATCCGCGAGAGTAGTAATATTTTGCTCTCCCTGGCCTGCTGACTTGTTTCCTTGGCTAAGTAGGCTGGTAGGTCAGTAGGTCAGTCTTAGTAGTAATATGTTAAAGGTAGAAGAAAGCGAATGTTGCTCAAGGTAAGGAACAGATGTGGGAGCTGTGGGTTGAAAGCAGTCCCAAACTGGTTGAAACTAGCTTTTCGATTTGGCCAAATTCCAATGAAGATCTGGGCCTGCACGAACAGGAAAGTTTACTAGCAGTGACAAAGAAGAGCCTCCTTACTTCACCATTGGGACCCCCAGCGACCACCAGCAGGAGGCCCTCGCAAACGCAAAGGAGTGCAGAGTATGGAAATGGACTCGAGAAACTAATTTTAATACGAAGCGGGACAGGACATACATAGATATAGGTGTCTTGCAACATATACTGAATATGTATAAGTTAGTAGCATAAATGTGGAGCTTTTGGCCTTTGAGGGCGTGCACAGTTTGGTGGGTCCACTCCCTGTGCTGCTTGGCGCTGAATAAACATACCTACTTTACAAGTCTTCTAAGTTGTGGAGTCTCTCTCCACATGTTAGATTTTTCAGAAAAAAAAATTATGTACTCTGTTTGCAGCCAAATAAGGTCTTTAGCTGATAACACATTGATTTTCAGGTTTTGAAATCAGCTTTGCTTTAAAGAATAATTCCAGGGAAAATAATAGTGCATATGAACCAGTTATATATCTTACATTCTATATTCTTCATTATGTGTATGCTAGTGAAACGGGAACGTCAGCTCACTCATGAGTTTATGTCTTTTGTAAGTGCTTGGGATGATCATGATTTTATTTATAGAGAGGTAATCTCTTGTATCCAGAAAGTAATTAGGGTTTGTGGAAGCACTTAAGCAGATCTGCTGGAATCTAGCTCTCCACTACACAAAAGATATGCTAATATGTTATCTTACTGTGCTATTATTTGAATATTAGAACAGAGTGTGGTAAAGAAGAAACATCCAATTCTGAACTTACTTCTTGTGCTCCAGGTGAGGTAGATGCGATAAAATCATCAGGAATAAGGTCTTGCAGCCTGATGGCTTTCTGCACATTGAGAATGGAAAACCAGTGCACTGATGCACTGCAAGTGAAGGTCTAGTAATAGATAAATACTTGTTTTGTGTTATGCTTTCTTAGTTTCAGAAAGCTGATAAAGCTCCTAGCTATGACATTTATCTGAAAGGGCAGGTAGTTAAGATGGCTACTATTCAGACCTTTGTTCAGATATGCCAGCAGTGAACTTTTCAACATTCCCATTGCATGTTCTATCAAATAACAGTCTTGACTCTTATGAGATCTTGCTCACAAGTACAGGCTGATACTGACACAGTTAGAGATAATAGAAAAAAGCCCCCATAAAAATGACAAATTCTTATCAACTTTAGGGGTTTTGCTGACCTGATCAGGACAAGGAGGAGCAAGGCCTGGGCATTTGACCCAGGCTGGCCAACAGGATTATTTCATACCATAAACGTCACATTCAATATAAATTAGAAAAGTTTGCTGCGTAGCTCTCTCTCCCTTGATGGCGGCGGTCCAGACAACTCCTTGCCCCGGTGCCGGACCCCTGAGGCCTTCCCTTCCTCCTGAAGCCATTGCACTCACAGTGTCCGACATTTGCTGTCCACTGCTGGGAGTGCACAGCTTCCTGCTGATATAACTGGCTGAGTATAATTCCTGTATCTTATATCAGTATCGGGATTAATACTGGTTCTTTAGTATTATTGTTAATTGTTTAGTCTTAGTCTATTAAATCTATTTCAACCCTTGTGCTTCCTTCTGTTTCCCGATTCCCCTTGCGGGTGGGGAGGGGTCATCAGGTAATAGAATAATTGTCTAAACGACAATAGACTGTTATGGGTTTTTCTCAAACCATAACAATTATTAAGAACAAAATTAATGCCAGATGGGTTTGAAGATTTAACCTTCAAAATGAAAAAAAAAAAGCCAGCAAACAAAATAGATGGACTCTATGACATATGAAAAATGTACCGAAGGAAATCACATTTATGCTGGCTAAATCTTTAGATGGTTGTTTTCCTTCAACATATAGCCAGTAGATCACGCCTGGTGCATTTTGACTCAGATGTCAATTTTTTGAACTGCTACAACACACCATTATATAATAGTCTGTTTGAACAGTACTAGCTGTTATGTCGCTGTCCAAGACTTTGCCTGCTTCTTTACTCATGCAGTCCCTTTTCGGGGTATGTCTGCAGTCTCCTGAAACTTGGTCAGCTTGAATGAGCCAGCATTGGTAATAATACAGGTATTTAATCTAACAATTGGAGTTAATGACAGTGATATAATTTTTATATTTTATTCACAGTTTTTGTATTACTGGGACAGCAGCAAAATTATTCGCTCAGATGTTGCCGTAAGATCTGAAAGGAAAATTGTATTTTTGGCTTGGTAAGAATTAGGTGCTTTTCTTTTTATTTGACTTTGAGCCAACAAGACCTATATGTCCCCTTTTCTGCTCCATTGGCCATTTACACATTTTAATTTCTATAAGATATCTTCAAAACTTAGAAATTAAATAGATGAATATCCCTCATCACCTTATTCCACTCCATTGCCTTCTTATTATCTTAGTAATTGATTACTTGCTGTGTGCGTAAGTGTAGCAAAGCATGGTAACAGTTCGTCTCCTTCTTTCATATAAGATGCAAATTATGGCAATAAAACATATTTGACCATATCAGAATCAGTCTTTAAAAAGTGAAATATGCTGGCCTGTTTGTCCTTCACTGAGATGGTCTCTCAGTGAAGAGAAAAATCTTTCACAATATAGAGAAAACATATGCAGAGGCAACAGAAGTTAATGTATTTTTATCATATTTAAAAAAAAAAAAAAAAAAAAAAGCTTTTCGGTATGTGATGTGTCAATTTTCCCAGTACAGTCCTTGCTGCTTTTGCTGAGGCATCATCTGGATGCCAATTAGGGTCAGTTTCATAAACTACAAATTTCCATTATATGGGGTACCAGCACTGCAAATACACTCAGCTCACTCATTAGTTGCACAAAGGTCAAGAAACATCATCCCTGACAAGTCAGCAGGCAATGACAGTGTTGTGGTTTAGCCTCAGATCAACCTTCTCTTGCCGCCCTCCACAGCCGCAGGGGAGAATAAGAAGAAAAAGGTAAAACTCGTGGATTGAGACAAAGGCAGTTTAAGTGAACAGCAAAACGAAGGGGAAAACAATAACAATGATAGAGAAAAGTAGAAACACAACTCTACTGGACCCTGCAGCCCCAAGCCGTGACTTTCCGCCCCTTGCTGCCAGCGAGCTCCCAGCTGTAGGCGTGGCCTCACATGGTACGGAATACCATGTCCCTGCTAGATATAGGGGAAAATTAATCTTATGCCCACTGGAACCAGGAAAGACAGGTTTGATCAAACTCAGAAATGCCACACAGCATTGGAATCCAAGACAAATGAGCACTTACAAGCAATATATGCTCTTTGTTTGCATTTAATCACAACTCACTAAAAACATCAGCCACCAGGTGGAAGAGTCAACCCACTTTTTGAAGGAATATAGTCCTATGGCCTACCGCTAAGAATGTAAAACTTTGTTTTAAAAAAAGTGTTATGTATTGATATGTACGAGTAAAGCTTTCCCAGTCCAGTAATTTATTCAGTGACCTTGTATAATTACATGACATTTTAACTTATTTTTTCAGAATGGTTTCACATACACTTCTCCACCAGTCTTTGACAATGAATGTAAGGGATTTTACTTTGTGTTACCAAAACTTGTAGTTCATTACCAACACAACTAACCATAAAGATTTAAATAGTATTTTAATTATACTATAAAGAACAGAAAGATAAGAAAACATGAAATAATTATATGGGTACTACAATGCATGCAATATTTTATTAGAAACAATATGCCTGCAAAATATGTCAACAAAATAAGATTAGACATTGGATAAAAACCTACATTATCTTCCATACTAATAGATTTTGTCCCAATTACTGAAAATATATCCATTTTGCTGTAGTACACGTCTCTTGATATCACCTATCTGCATTTTTGTCCTTCACATTTTGAGTACACAAACTCAAACTTTTTATGGGTTCTGATTTGTGCATTTTAGGGGACTTCCGATTTTGAGAGCATGTGTTAGAACATGTAGTTCAGCCTACCAACCATCAAACGTCTCATTAATGAATTTATGGACTTTGAGAATACAATTTAAATATGGATAAAATTTGGAATTAACCATAAAATTACCAGGGAAGAAGCTTACACCAGAGTGTATATCTTTAACAGCTGGTGTTCAGTCCAAGCAGATTGAACAGATCTGATCAGAAATTTTCAGAATGAGCACAGCTTTCTTGCCCCCTGTTTTCTACTCATTTTTTACTCTAACATTGGTCTTTAAGATGTAAGCAATATGCATTGATCAAAAAGTCAAGGGCTATACCTCTTCTCTTTCCCAAAACAAAGTGTAGTTGCAGGCTTGATACCTGCCCTATTTTATGTATCTTAGAGTTGTGTCTCCCACAGGTAATATCACTTTGATAATCAGCTGTGGCTACTGCCAACAATTCATTGATACATATCTCACATTTCCATTGTAATCACTGCCAGTTACCTCTGTGCTGGAATAGAAAGAGACACATTGGTTTCTTAGCATTGCAAGTTGATGACTGGAAGCTTTGTTAGAAATGTGGCAAATTTATTTTCTTTTGAAATTGATGAACGTGCACTGGTTTAGCCAGAATATATCCCAAATATACAGCTTGAAGACCAGGCCAACAAAACTTAATATTCCCCCAAAGAAGACAGTTACAATAATTATTTATATTGAAAATACTAGCTTTATCATTTTTAAGAGCTTTTAGCAGCCTAAATAGAGATTACTGCTAGCTCATATTTTTCTCTCAAAGTACTCTTTATGTCGTTTCCTAGTGTGTCCTCTTGCTTTTCACTGTAATAGCACTTAAAATTAATCGAGCACTTTTTCTGTCAGTTGCTGCAAGCGTACATGAGAGGTTGCATTTCATTGGCTTTGAATTGCCTTTGCTATTCACTGCCTTCGTAGATCAGACAAAACATGACATTACAATTAAAATTATGTGAGTGATAAGGATCTTATGATATCTTTCTACTCAAAATATACTTTTTTGAAGATAAATAAATTAAAGCCCTAAAAATATTACTTCTTATTATCTAAAAGAAGAAAATGAAAGAAGAATCAGGTCTAAATAAAATACTAAATCAGATAGAGTACTTTAAAAATACATTTGACTCATGTTTTGTTCCTGTGAAAACATTTTGATTTCAGGATTCATGTAGATATTTACACTCTAACCTTCACTGTCCATGAACAAATAAAGACTTGTACTAAAATTTACTTCAGATGCAATATCTTTATCAAAGGCGTTCAGTGGCGGTGTGATCATAGTAGTAGAAATTTGTTAGAGATTCTGTTCATTGTCATTGTCCTATAAATAGCTGCAGCAAGGTACAATAACCCAGAATATTTTAACTCGCTTTAAACTGTACCTGTAGTTTAATTTACTTTTTTTGGTCAGCAAACAATATTTTATTACTATTAAACTGTGGTTATAGATTGTTCCCAGTGTCTTCTTGTTTTCTTATGTTACAACTTAAAAACAATAAGCGAAATTGCCTATCATTGTAATTTTGCTTGTAATTTTGGAATCAAATTATGGAAAAAGACTGGGAGTCATCCAGGGGACTAAATGAGCTGGTGCCCAGAACAGATCTTTCAAAGGTGGATTCATCCCAGTGGAAACACTTCCTTTCTATATGGTCTGAACAAGAAATTTAAAAAATAATCACAGAATGGTTGGGGTTGGAAGGCACCTCCAAGGATCATCTTGTCCAGCTTCCCTGTCAAAGCAGTGTCACCTAGAGCAGGTTGCACGGGAGCATGTCCAGCGTTGAATATCTCCAGGGAAGGAAACTCCACAACCTCTCTGGGCAGCCTGTTGCAATGCTCTGTTACCTCAAAGAAGTTTTTCCTCATGTTCAGATGGAATCTTCTGTGTTCCAGGTTGTGCACGTTGCCCCTTGTCCTGGTGGTGAGCACAAATGGAAAAAGACTGGCCCCATCCTCCTCACACCACCCGTTAGATGTTTGTAAGCATTGATGAGATCCACTCTGTCTACTCCAGCCTAAGCAGACCAAGGTCTCTCAGCTTTTCCCTACAAGAGAAATGCTCCAGACCCCTTATCAACTTTTTAGCCCTGCACTGGACTCTCCAACAGTAACTTGTCTTTCTTGAACTGGGGACCCCAGAACCAGACACAATACTTGAGATACATCCTCACCAAACTAGAGTAGAGCAGGAGGATGATCGTCCTTGACCTGCCGGCCACACTCTTTTTAATAGACCCCAGGAGACCGTTGGCCTTCTTGGCTACAAGGGCACATTGCTGGTTCACGGTCAACTTGTTGTCCACCAGGACTCCCAGCTCCCTTTCCGCAGATCTGCTTTCCAGCAGGTCAGCCCCTAACCTCTACTGGTACACGGGCTTATTCCTCCTCAGGTCCAGAACCCTACACCTTTGATGAACTTTGTTGCGTTCCTTTCTTGCCCAACTCTCTAGCCTGTCCAGGTTTTTGTCACCCTTGCTGAGAGTAACTGTATCCCCTCAACCAGGTTGTTCATGAATGAGACTGGATCATTGAAACCTGGGGAAGATCAGTAGCTACAGGCCTCCAACTAGACACTGTGCCACTGATCACAAGCCTCTGAGTTCTGCCAGTCAGCCAGTTTTCAATTCACCTTATCGTCCTAACCCCACATATGAGGATGTTATGGTATATTTCAAAAGCCTGTCTAGGGTTGTGAAGGTTGTAGGTAGTCTTGATTACAGTGACCTGAGGTGGTGGAGTTCAGGATTCTGAGTGGAAGAAGCAGGGCAATACGTAGGATTACAACCCTGATCTTCAGGAGTGCCGACTTCTACCTCTTCAAAGACCCCATGGAAGAATCCCATGGATTAGGGCTCTAAAAGGATGCAAGAGAGCTGGTTAATGTTCAACCAGCACAACCTCTGAGCTCAAGATTGGTGCATGTCTATGAGTAAGAAATCAAGCAAAAGAGGCAGGAGGACGGAAGGAGGCAAATGGAAGGAGGAAGTTTACAAAATGTGGAAAATGGGACTGGCCGCTGAGGAATATAAGAACATTATCAGAGTATGCAGAGATGCAATGAGGAAGGCTAAGGCCCATTTGGAGTTAAGTCTGGCAAGGGTTTTCAAGGACAACAAGAAAGGCTTCTTCAAGTACATCAGTGGCAAAAAGAAGACTAGGGAAAATGAGTGTCCACCGCTGAATGAGGGGGGTGCCCTGGTGTTGGAGGATACAGAGAGGGTGGAATCACTGAATGCCTCATTTACTCTAGTCTTTCCTGCTAAGTCTGGCTCCCAGCATGCTGGAGGTAGGAGAAAAAGTCTGGAGAAAGGAACTTGGCCAAAGACGACTGGGTTGGAGATCATTCAGGCAAACATGACACCCACGAATCTATGCGTCCATAGGATGCATCCACCAGTGCTGAGGGAGCTGGCAGATGTCACTCTGCCAAGCCATTCTTCATCATCTTTGAAAAGTCATGGGGAAGAGGAGAGGATTGAAGGAAACCAAATGTCACTCCAGTCTTCAAAAACGGAAAGAAGAGGGACCCATCACTGGAAAGGTGACGAAACAGCTCATTAGGGTGTTATCTCTAAGCATGTGGAGGAAAAGGTTATCACGAGTGGTCAGCATGGGTTCACCAAAGGGAAATCATGCTTGACCAATCTGACAGCCTTTTATGATGGCATGATTGAACGGGCAGATGTGTGGAGAGCAGTGGATGGTGTCTACCTCGACTTTAGCAAAGGTTTTGAAACTGTCTCCCGTAACATCCTCATAAGTAATAATATAAGCTCATAAATGGAGGTTTCATTTTCATCACAAAGCCAGAGCATGACTGAAGCCTTGTTGGCTATGTCTAGTGGTAAAGGACAACAAAATGCTCTTATATTTCCTTGTGCTATCTCTGTTCAAAAATATAGTCGGAAGTAACACAAAGATACTGTATTTATTCTTGATGTTACTTTATGCTTTACTAGGAAATTTTTCTTTGGCAAACTACTCAGGAACCATTTTCATTGAAACATGAAAGACATGTCAAAGTGTTTTAGAAGAGACTGTACTGCATTCTAATGAACCATATTGCTGTTTTTTGTAAGTATATATATAAGTTTAGGAGCTTCCTGAAGTGTGTCAGGGATAACTTCCTGACACAATTGGTGTCGGCAAGGAGCCAACGACTAGGCAGGGAGCACTGCTGGAATGGTTGCTTGTAAATAGAGAAGGACTGGTGTGGGATGTGACGGTTGGAGGCCGCCTTAGGCACAGTGACCATGAAATGATAGAGTTCTCAATTCCCAGAGAAGCAAGAAGGGGAGCCAGAATGACTGCCATCACGGACTTCCGGAGAGCAGACTTTGGTGTTTTCAAGAGTCTACTTGACAGTGTCCCTTGGGAGGCAGCTCTGTAGGAGTCCAGGCAGGCTGGACTGTGAAAATTTTAAAAGCGCAGGAGCTCGCTGTAACCCAGCTGTGAGGAGAAAGGATTGGCCTGGCTGAACAAAGAGATATTGTCACAACTCCAGGAGAAAAAGGAGAGTTTGTGGTTTTGGAAAAAGGGGCAGACCACTCAGGAACATTCCAAAGATGTTGCAAGGCTATGCAGGGAAATGATTAGAAAGGCCAAAGCTCAACTAGAACTTAATCTGACCTCGGACGTTAGAGAAAAAAAAACAAAAAGAATTTCTATAAATATTAGTAACAAGAGGAGGCCTTGGATGTTAAAAACAATAAAAAGAATTTCTATAAATATATAAGTAACAAGAGGAGGACTCGAGACAATCTCCATCCTTTATTGGATGGCATCTATAAAACTCATACCCATCCACAAGAAGAGTCAGAAGAATGATCTGGGGAACCGCAGGACTGTTAGTCTGACCACGGTGCCTGGGAAGGTCATGGAACAGATGATCCTGAGTGCCATTCTGCAGCACATGAAGGACGTCCAGGTGATCAGGCCCAACCAGCAAGGTCTCATGAGGGGCAAGTCCTGCTTGACAAATCTGATCTCCTTCTATGAGAAAGTGACCCACTTGCTGGATGAAGGAAAGGCGGTGGATGTTGTTTGCCTGGACTTTAGTAAAGCCTTTGATACAGTCTCCCACGGTATCCTCTTGGAGAAACTGGCTACCCGTGGCTTAGATGGGTATACCCTCCATTGGGTTAAAAACCGGCTGGACGTCCAGGCCCCGAGAGTGGTGGTGAGTGGAGTTAAATCCAGTTGGTGGCCAGTCATGAGTGTTGTCGCCCAGGCTCGGTATTGGGGCTGGTCCTCTTTAACATCTTTATCTATGGTATGGACAAGGGAATCGAGTGCACCCTCAGTAAATTCACAGACAACACCAAGTTGGGTGGGAGGGTATAAAGGCTTTGCAGAGGGATCCAGACAGGCTGCAATAGGCCGAGTCCTGGTGAGGCCTCATCTCTAGTACTGTGTCTAGTTTTGGGCCCCTTACCAAAAAAAGACATTGAGGTGCTGGAGCAGGACCAAAGAAGGGCAACGAAGGTGGTGAGAGATCTGGAGAGTAAGCCTTAGGAGGAAAGACTGAGGGAGCTTGGATTGTTTAGCCTAAAGAGAAGGGCTAAGGGTAGACGTTATCATTCTCTACAACTACCTGAAAGGAGGTTATAGGGAAGCAGGGATTGGATTCTTCTCCCAAATCACAGGCGATAGGACAAACGGAAATGGCCTCATGTTGCGCCAGGGGAGGTTCCGATTGGATATTAGGAAAGCTTTCTTCACTGAAAGGGTTATTAAGCACTGAAATGGGCTGTCCAGGGAAGTGGTTAAGGCACCATCCCTGAAGGCTTTCAAAAGACAGGTTGACATAGTGCTTAGAGATATAGTTTAATAATGTTAGGGTTTTTTCTTTTTTTTTTTTTTTTTTTTAATCAGAGTTAGTTTGATGGTTGAAGTAGATGATCTTAAATGTCCCTTCCAACCCAGACAATTCTATGATTCTACAATTCTATTTACTTCCCTCACCAACTTTTTACTCTCCTCATAAGACCTGTGCTCCAGACCTCTCACCAGCTTTGTTGCCCCTCTCTCGTCCTGCTCCAGCACCTCAGTGTTTTTCTTGTGGTCCAGAACTGGACACAGTACTACATGTAGATGTAGTAGGACAGTAGATATTAATCAAAGTCAAACTTTCTTTCAGGCTTTCACTGAAAGCCAAATGCAGCTGACACTACTAAAATAATTGAGTATTGTTTATTTAAGAAGAAAAAGTTGGTAGGGTGCCATAGCCCTTGTGGCTGTTGACTGCAATGTTTTGTACCTGTTTTGTATCTGTTCTCCTGACTGTGCTAAGATTTGGGTAGAGCTTCAATCTCCTGAGGTTATACGGCCCAATCTTTATTGTTACTATTTTTTTTTTTTATTTTACATCAATTTAATCAATTTTAAACACTTTTTAGAAAATATACACAGTATTTCCCTTCTAATATTTTATAGGAAAAAATCTGTGAAGAGTATCTAAAGTCAGAGGACTCTTGTCAGCAGCAAACATATCATATTTCATACAGGAATCAATAGTGGACTGCTTGTTGTACTGAATAAAGAATGTGGGATGCCACAGACAGCAGGAAGCACTCAAGGACACAATAAAAAGGGATGTAATTCATCTGGAAAAAACCCTGTTCTGAATGATTTGAAATATTATCTAGCAATAGTGATATACAGACAAAAGCAAAATGTAGATCTAGAGGAAAAAAATCCCAGTTATACCAGCTGAATGCAGCAGATTGATTGTTTATTAGCACTTCAGAGTCATAACATATGGTGTAGGAAGAGAAATTATATGTAACATTTCCTTCTTTAGACTTGACACGAATAAGACTTATCTAGTAAGTCGGCAAAAATAGTAATATGGTCATATTCTGCCAAATTTCCCAATGCATGATACATACTGTTCTCTCTATTTCTTATCGTTAAATAAACTTTAACCAGACACGGTTATTATATAGCTCAAATTTCTGTTCTGAGAGGTGCAAAACAGTAATTTATTATAATAAATCATCTTTTCCAGCAGCAGAAAGGTTACTTTATGTCAACAGATTATGCATCTTCATTCCCCTGGCTATACTGATAATTTTTCAACAAAGTACTACTTTTGCAATATTCTATGCACATTGATATCAAATTCTTTTTATGGACCAAATATAAGCTGTATTTGCTGTTATGTGACAAACTTATTTGTCTAGCTCTTTTTCTGAAAAACCCAAAACCACAAAAAACAAACATCAGCCTATCTACATTTCAAAGATTGTAATTGGGATAATTTACTAAAGGTTCCCAGGTTCCCTCCATACAATCTTCTCACACGATTTTAGAATGAACTGTATTGCTTAACACAACACTTTGTTGCATCTGAGACTTAAACACGCAGAAACTGTGAAAAACAACTATGCTATCACTAGATCCCAAGAGAAGCTGGTCTACCTTTAAATTTAAATGTCCTTTTTTTGAAAACAAAAACTAATACAAACTTGCAAACGCTGTTTGTGATATGCAAAGGCTTATACAGTATTCAAGTTCTTAATAGGAGACAATCATATTGCTTATAATAGAAAAGAATACACACAATAACTACACTTTGTGTTATTCCATGCTTAACCACTTCTATTAAATGCTTAAGGCACTTAAAGTTTTAATTTCGTAGACACTCTTCATATCATTATTCATATGTGGTTAAGATTATGGCTGGAAAATTGACAAAAGCAATGTGTTAACCCTGTTCGATTGATGGATGTCCATATTAGGCAAAACTTTCATATTCATTAACAGCTATAGTTTACTAAACACATTCAGATATTCTGTAATTCATCTAGCTACAGCTAGCATCTAAGGCCTTTTATCTTACATGACTATCGGTACGAGTACTCTCACTATTACCTTTGTAGCAATAGCAGTTCAGAATGAGTAATCCCATAGGAGAAAATTGACAAGAGAAATGCTAAAAAGTTCTAGGTTAGCTTTAATATCTTTGTGCTTTCAACTCAATTATACATAGGTATTATTGTAGATATATACCTATTATACAAAAATACATAGCCAATAGTTAAAAACCTTTACGTTGTGACCCTTAAAGTGCTACCCAGCAAATTCAATAGACTTATTATATTTTATATAGATTCACTATCTGAATAAGACTTTATATAGAAGTAGCATTTTTCAAGGAAGCCTTGGTTTCTGCATGAAAATGTTGTGAACTGTGACTTATAATATCTGGAAATAGGATTGTTTATTATGCTGTAAATGTATGTATGTTTTAATTTCAAGGCCCATTACATTAGGCAAGAGAATGTAACTATCCTTGTAGTGTGTCCAGCTGTATGCTGCAGAATTTTATTTATTTTTAAAAAAAGCTATAAATCTCAGGAGAAAACATCAAATTACTTAATAAAGGATTTGAAACGTAACTCTTGAAACATCACTGACCCTCAAAATGGTGCACTGGATTCTCGTTATCCAAACATCTATTGATGGCCATTAAAACTTTTTATACTTATGCAAATCTTATATAAAGTTTTTTTTTTAGTCTGAGCTTAAAAACTCCTTATTAGCCTTTATTTATATAAGTAATTTTCCCCTTTTTTCCCTTTTCTTCATTAAAACAGAAGCAGGTTCTCGAGAGATTATTCTGCAAGACAGAAAAGCATAATATTATTACTTACAGCTAGTGAAAATTTAAAAGGAACTGTCTTTGTATATTTTCTTTGTCTTTTTGCCAGTGTGCAGCTGAAGAGGATGAAGATAACATGCTTTAAAAGACGTCTAAAAAGAAAAAAAAGAAATTATGAATTTAATTGTTACTTTTGTCAAAACTCCCAATTAAATGCATGGCAAATATATTTTTTCATAAATTTAATTCTGTGATGTCACTATGATGTCTTCAAAAAAGTGACCTAAAGAAATGGCTTTGTTATTTCCATGCAAACAGCTTTACTTTAATATCTAAGTTTAAGGTTCTTGATCTTTGGCAGAAAAAAAAAATAAACCAAAAACAGTATTTTACATTTGTATCCTGCTTAAATGGGACACAAAGAATGACCACAGGGAATATAAAAAATTACTCATAAATCTCTCACAGTTCTCTGCTCTAGAAAAAAAAAAGAGAGACACAGAAAAGAATGGAAGTAATGTAGAACTTGCCTCTGGTTGTCTCAAGGTTTTGAGACAAACCTTGAGACCTTTGTTCAGTTTGGCCTGAAACATCTCTTAAATTCAAAAATTAAGACTTAAAGGATCTGGAGGTGCTCTGTATAAAGGAATGGTAAAGCTCCGATAGCTTTCTTCCTGTGATCAACTTCAAATAAAATAATCCATTAGGAGGTGCTAGTCATCCTAGCTAATTAAATTATTTTTTTCAAGCTTCTAATGCATCCTTCTTAATTAATTTGCATTCCAACACGAGTAATTTTTACTGGGCTTTGTCTCAAAGACAATCATTTTATCTTTTGGATTAGATTAAGTTAGAGGGTGGCCTGTATATTTAATTATACTAAATATTATATTTTAGCATCTGCTGGTTTTGGCAAGCCATTAGTCTGGGCAGAGTTTGTTAGTTGACTCACAGTATATTCCTGGTAAAAAGTATTTTGTTATGTGCAAAAATAGTAGAGGGTCATTCCATTAGTGACGTTGCCAAAATGTCTGTTCAACTGTTGGCAGTTCCAAAAGTTGCAGTAGGGCAACTTTAAAGTTGCAGGGCTGCAACTTTAGGAAGGGAACCGAACGGAGTCCATGAAAAATCTTTTTTGCCATTTCAATTATTCAAAATTGTACCTGACATTTCTCACACATAAATCAGAAGGGATACTTGAATGTATAATATTTTTAAGAGCATTCAGGAAGTACTTGACTTATAGGCCAAGTTCACATCCTTTCCACGATAAGTTTACCTCATCTGTTTAACATTCACATTGTATGTTGAAAACATACAATTGACTTTCATACAACATAACATACAATTTGACTTTCACATTGTATGTTCATAACATTACATGTTTCTTTTAATTTCTCAGTTGGTGCTTTCACGTTTTCTCTTGCACAGGAAGAAAGGTAAAAGTAGTCTTACTGAATAACAACAGTAGAAGGTAGAGTTGGTGTTATGGTGCTGTAGGAGAAGTTTCTACATTCATTCTACATACATTCTACTAACCTTAGTAATCACCAAAGGATGAAGCAAACTGTAGATACTGAAGACTTTGAGTGTAATAAGTTTGCCTAAAGATGAGAATTGTAAAGTTACAGTGACGATGCCTTGTGAAATTCCTTCAATATATCCAACATGTTAACGCCCAGGAGAGGTACATAGATTTAGTCTTGGAGCAGCTCCTATAGCAACTAGAGAGCAGAATACCATAGAAGCTCATAGCTGGCGTATCAGTTGAATAGTAGACTCATTTTGATGTTCCATTGCCTTTGAAAGAGCCTACAAATGCAGAAATGTCATCCACTTGGAAGTTGTAATTTAAAAGGAGCAAAAATTTGTGTCATTCATCTAAGGATAACACTCTTGCTCTTTCTCTCAGTTAGTACTGAAAAAATTGAATCTCATTTGCGTGACGTTCCTAAATATCTACTCAGATAGCACCATAGTTCCTTATTACATATGATTTTTAAGAATGATAATTTTTTTGTCACTGTGTTTTCAGTGCGCAATTTATATTATGAAGTGTATTTTCAAACTTTTATTCTAAGGGAGAGAATTCTACAGTTCTTACTCTAACAAAGGGTTCATTAGCCCAGTATTTTTTAAGATCAAAATGTTGAGTCGGTATCTACCCCCGTATTCAGATGTAATTACTTAAACTGTAATAGAATCAAAAAAAGGCAGGGGAACATTATGGTTTGAGAAATGCACAACAATCTATTGTCATTTAGACAATTATTTTATCACCCAATGACTCCTCCCCACCCAGGAAGGTGAATCGGAAAAATAAAGAAACATAAAGGTTGAAATATAGACAGTTTTAATAGAATAAATAATTAACATTAACAATACTTAAGAAACAATATTGATGCTGATACCAATATAAAATATATAAGGATTATATTATATATATCCAATTACGTTAGTAGAAAGCTGTGCACTCCCAGCAGTGGACAGCAAATGTCAAACACTCTGAGCTCTATGGCTTCGGGAGCAAGGGGAGGTCTCAGAGTTCCGGCACTGGGGCAAGAATTTCTCTGGATCATTGCCATTAAATGTCAGAGAACTTTGCATCAAACTTTCTAATTTATATTGAATGTGATATTCATGTTATGAAATAATCCTCCTCATCCCCGCACCTGGCTAAACTTGAAAACATTCAGACCCTTAAACCCATGTAGTATAACTGGCTATGGAGTAAATATTTTCACAAGATCAGACACTAGAGTCTTCTAAAAGTGCAGTTTTCCCAAGCATTAGAAGATAAATTAGTCCTGTGTCACTCAAACCAGGACAGGGAGGTACTTGTCTCTAAGGAAAATATATATCTAAGTAACATAAACAATTGCTCAATAGGATAAAAGAGGAAAAAGCAAAGACTCTTGACTTCTTGAAAATTAAACATTAAGGAGTCCATTGGCAAATAATTAGAGCATAATTTGGATTATCAAAGTGTCACTTACTTGAACATGCACATTATCTGAAATGAATTTTTATTTTCCTCACATTTAGGAAGGAACTGTTTTGTCTAACACCGAATCTACTGATGGGCATGTCTGCCTGCACAAGACGTGATGAGAAGAGATCAAAATTGAGGAGATCTTGAGAAGGAAATAGGAGGGCAGAAGTGGGTGTGAAAAAAGTCTTGGCATTGTATGTAAACTGAATCCCATTCATATGTGCGGGTTTTGGCATCTAAAAGCTGAAGTGCATAAAGACCACTGTAGGCATTTTGAAAGTCAATATGGGAGATCAATAGCTGCCTAACATGCTTGCAACAGTTGATCTAAGAGTGTGTTAGGTCTGTACTCAAATGGATCCACTCAGTCGCAAACTTTGCAACTTCTTTTAAGAGTATGGAGTCTAAAGTAGACTTATCACACAGGTATATCATACAGTGACTGTAAAGACAGCTGACTCAGTCTTGCACAGGCGCACCTTGAAGCAACATTACAGAATTTAGGGCAGGCCAACTTTGGTTAAATTGTTTTGCAGCCCAGTTCTACACACAGACTCATCTGTGACCTTAAAATGGGTTCAACCTCTGCATGGTGTTACAGTAGTTGGCTGAAGCTGTGGCAGACATTCCTCCTGAGGAAGATGTTCCAGCTGTGGCAGTTTCATTGTGGCATACTGGTGTTAGTTCTACCATTTATCTTTCATTTCAAACTCTGCAAAGTTGTTCTTTCTAGATATCTTAAAAAAAAAAAAAAAATTATTAATTTCAGTATTTAAACTAAGGATAACAATGTTTTATAAAAAGAAGAAAAAATACCTCTGTAAGCATTTAAGAGAATTTTGGCAGATCAAACATTTGAATAAACCATACTAGTCTTATAGAACTTCTGAATACTAAGATCAAGAATGTCTCCATTTTGTATTTGGTCAGGCCTAAATCTCATTTGCTGCTTCTGCATACTATTCTAAAAATTTGGTGCATTGGAGTTATCTAAATGTTCAGATATTTCGTATCACGCTGCACCCAACCTTTCTTGATTTCTTAGTCATCAAACTGTGCAATAATAAAAATGTAATTATAATGTAGAAAATTTCATTAAAATAACTACACAGACTCACTATGTTGAAAAGTAATTTGCAATGATAACTGCTTCTGATTAGCAGGGTTACTATAAACATGTGAGAAGCATTTATACCAATAAGCATAACCAAAATCAACAATTTCTTTTGAAGAACATTAAAGCTGATGAAATTATTAACAAAATTAACTATCAGATTGCAGAACCCAAGTAAAATAATCAAGGAACATGACGATAGTGTCAAAAGCAGAAGAGAGAGGGCTAAAGTGAAAGAAAAGGAAACAAGACAGTAATGGTATAGCAATTGAATAGAAAAGGTAGATATTAGTGAAAACTGTAATTTCCTCGACTTTTACAATTTGTTTGGATGACTAAAGTTAAACTAAGAAATTCAATCCACTTCACATAAGCATGTGTGATCTTATCTGAACCTCTTTTGTTATGGAAGTGTGTTGAATATTTCAAAACCAAGTATGTTTTACAACACTTTCAATATTTCTTAGAATCTTTCACACATTTTTCAAACTGCTTCCTTAATAGAAAGACTTCAAAATTTATGCCAGAATATTACTCAATTTTCTTACTAGTAATAAAAAGTTTCCGATTGGTTTAAGTTCTGCAATGTGTTTTAGGTCAATATTTATCTTTGGGTAACAGGTCATTGTCACTGGAAAAAGGTAGAGATCATTTTTACATGCTCTGCTCCTCCCTAAGGGAATGAAGTGTTTAGCATGAAGCAATGAAGCAGTGCATTTTTATCTCTGTTGTGAATTCACCTCTCTATAATTCATAAGAAAATGGAATATTTTACAAGTTTTATTTCTAGGTTTAGCAGATGCTAAAATGCAGCTCTGTGTTTCCTGAACCACAAATAAATAATGTTCTTCCTTCAATGATAATATAAACTGTGACATCAGACAGCGCTTTATCTTCACTACTAGGAATAGGATTGAAACAATTTCAGCACGTACTGTTAATCATGAAATGTTTTCCACTTGAATGTGGAAATTGCCTAATAAAAGGCAAATGCAGCTTTAACAGTTGCTGATGATTAGCAGTATTTGTGTACTTGTACAAATGATCAGAAATATGGTTCTTCATTGCATAGACACAGAAGTGAGACAACTATGCCTCAGCTCTCTCTTCCATTGTGCACCTGCTTAGAAAAGAGTTTATTTTCAGCTGCTGTAAGGTATTAAATCCCACAGGGAGTTAGGAAAAACTTAGGTTTTTCTCATTCCAAAACCTTTGTGGAATTCGTTTGAATGTCCTCAATATGTCCTTAAGTATATTAAAAGAAAAAAAAAGCAGATGAGTAAAAGCCAAAGACACATAAGTGTACCTCTTATTAGCAAAAGACTTTAGTGAGTCACATTTAAATCTCCTTAAATTTTACCGGATAATGCCTGTTTCATACTTTTGCAATTACACTGGAGAAACATGATGACATTTTGGTATAAATTTTTGCTTCATTTTTATTTTTACAGCTTTAAAGGTAAACGAACTAAAAATTATCTCAGCTGGTGGAAGTGAGTTCAGTTTCACTAGCTGGTGCAATGATGCCTACTGGATAAGAATCTAGCTCATTATTTTCTTAAGAGTATATTTTCCTTTACAGTTATTGTTCTTGCTTAGACATAGTCTATGTAATGCTCTGTAGGCTGCATATAAACTGTAAAACTGTTATGCCAGGTCCATTCTCTTCTCTCTAGTAAAGTGACTAGTTAGGAGTCACAGACTGAAAATGAGACTTCTCCACTGTTGGCATGCAGCCCAGGCTAGAATCAATCTGCTGGAGTACCAGAAGGGTTGGGGTGGCCTTGTCAGTAATTACAGCAATCTAATCACAGAGTTAATACAGAAGTAGTCTGCCATGTTACAGACAGTCAGATATGCTGACTGTGTCCCCTGTCCTCTGATGGCCCACCAGCAGGCACTTTTACAGCATGTGCCAGCAAGCTCCTGTGGCTTGCACACATTGCAGAGAGAAGTGAGATCCAGGATCAAGCAGACCACATCAAGCCATTCTCTCATGCAAGGTGAGAAGGTGGGCTGGAAACATGGCCATAAGCAGAGGCTGAGAACATATCAGAACAACACAATGCCAAGGAAACGTAGGGCCTCATGGTGAAAAACCTGGACAAAAATTGATATCGGAAGCGGGGCCAGGAGGGTTAGCGGGGAGTGGAAATTTGGAGAACAGTGAAACGGTTAGATTACTGACTTTATGAGTCTGAAAATTCCAAATAAATAAAGTTTAATATTTTGCACTAAGTAAGCAACTGTAGATATTTATTTCCAGTTTAAACTGACCTGTCTTTCAATTTGTAAACAATTTGTAAATTATAACATGAATCTTTAACAGCAACAAAATTCAAGCCTGTCCCCTATTTCAGCTTGCAGGAAAATCGTTCTTAACCTATGGTCCTCTTCAGAACCTGTGGGAAATGAAGACACCTAACATGTTTTCACCATCATCCCCTGCTTCATCAGTTCCTTGACTCTCTTGACATCTTCTTAGCCTGCCTGGGTCAGTTCAGAGTATACCGTTTACATTACTTAAAGTGGAAAGACTGGATATTTTGGCATCTGGGACATGGGGGAAGAGGACACTCAGAATAACATGAAATTATGATAAGTAATTAAAAGGATTAAAAATAAATGTTTGAACTGGTGGTTCAGTAAGCACTAGTGTACAAACACAGGGATAAATTACTACTATTTCAGGCTGCCGAAACAACACAATGCACCACAGAACTGGAAGGTAAAATCTTAGACTAGAAGTTAGGAGAAGCATGTAATGTCATTGAATTGCTCAGAACTCGCATCAGAAAATGAGAAATTGAAATGTCTTTCAAAAGTCAGACGTGAAATATACAACTAACAGTGTATCAGATCTTTTAGTCAGTGGCAGTGAAGAAGCACTTTTTTTTCACAGGAATTAATAATTTACAGTATTTTATTTTATACATAAAAAGTAATAGGTGCACATAAAATAATAACGCACAACTTAAAATATTATTTAGTCCAGAATCTTCTTTTTTCATGTAAAATATTCTGCAATTTCCTACATATCAGGAACAATTGCAGACTGATCTGTGATTTAAACACATATGTAATGCTATGAAAAATAATTTTGTATTCAATGATAAAATTTAAACTGTAATTTCTTAAAGTTCAAATTTTCTATCTTATATGTAACTTAAAATTATATAGGAGGAGCTCTGCTGTCACTGAGTATTACATTACTCAGAGGAATGCATTACTACTTATTTTTCTTAGAGATTTACAGTAAGTATCAATAGCAAATACTGAATACAGAAGATAAATTTACATTTTTTACCACATGGATTTTCAGTATGCATCCTCATAAGAAAGGGCTGATTTGTAAAATACTCAGCAGGTATTCAAGAACTTGTTTGTAAATATTCAGTATAATTGGATTCTTGATGATGTCACCTTTCGATTATGCAAATCCAGCCTTACGAACAATTTATTCCTCAAGGGAGATTCAGTATCAACAAATCTGTACCTCTAATGAGGAGTTTCTAGTTCAGCTGGATCATGCTATTTGCATAACAAATTCAGATTGTCCTTTTCTACTATCTTTCCTAAAAAAAAGAAAATCGATTAACTGGAACAAGCAAACAAAAAACCCTACACGCTATCACCCAGAAAGAAAAATTCTATTTAATTAAAAAAAAAATCAGTTTTTAATTTTCAAAAATTTTTTTTCAGATCTTTAAGTTCAGCCTCAACCACCTAAAACAGCTGATTTTGGAAATACTGAATATCTATACCTCAATCACATCTGTGAGATGCTGAACAACTTTGAAGATTTAGCAGCTGGATTACAGCTTCCTTATTTAAAAATATTACCAATGTGAATTAATGTGGCTCACTGCCTTTTGAATCTAAATTTTCATCATAGAAACTAGTCTTCAGTTTATGAATATGACTGTCAATTTGCCTCCCCTATCCCTCATTTTTTACTCGTCTAGAATTATGAGCTATTTTTCCTTAATACCTCTTAATTTGATTCTTTTTTTGTCCTTTTTCATGTCCCTGCAGCTGCTGGTGTATAACACATCTGTCTAAGCAGATGCTCTGCATTCATCTTCAACACAATTTGAGAAATTTCTTTTAGCTTTTAGCTAAAGTAGCTTTGTAGGTAGGAAGATACTGATTATGCACTCGTTATAAATTGTTTCATTTCCTACTTGATGCTTTCCTGTGGTGTTTATTATCAAGACACTTATAAAATTTTTTATTACTTTGGCCAGTTTCCAGGTTTATACCCATATGTTAGGACAGTAATAGCACCAAAAGAAGACTCATCTTAGCCTTTATATTTTAATGTTTTTTAAGTGATTTCGTGCTGGAGAAAGCAACTCCTACATATCTATTATTTCCTTTTAGATATTCACACTGGCTTGTATATTGTTGTCATAGTTTTGTAAATAGATTAATTCTGCCTAGCCTTTTGCCTTCTAATAAAAAGTTCACATCTGGAGTTACCAGAAGGTAGTTTTATGTGTATTTCTTTCACAGTTGTTTAGAAATCCATCAGCACCATGCAAGCATATTTTTCTTGGTTATTGTTTGAACCATAAAAACTACTTCATCAGCAAAATTACAATTGTGTTTCATTTTGGCTAGCATTAATACTATTGTCTTTGTGCCTATCCATTAATTCACATGTGTTCTTTTAATTTCATTGCAATTGCTGAAGATTAGAAGTTGTTTAGAAGATTAGAAAGCAAGATGGCTGGGGCAGGACCATTTTCTGAGAAGTCCAAAGGTCCTTATATAGTGATCACTTAATAAGAAAAAAAGCTCATAGAAAATAGTTCTAATCTAAGTCTATCTATTATTCATATAGTACCTTTCTAGTTTCTTGCCATATGAATTGACTCCTGTTCCAGTACACAGATTGTTTTCTAAGCACTAAATCCCAGTACACCACTCACAGAACTAATAAATCAGATGGCAAGAAATAAAGAAAGAGACAAGCTAAATGATTTCTCTGATGAGTATTTAGCATAGGAAAATTTAAAGGACTGGAAAGTGTAAATATATCTACAGCACCATAGATAAGACAGGCCATTTTACTATTCAGAAACAAATGTATACATTTGCCAAATTTTGGAAAAAAAGCCAAAATTTTTCAGTTTGGCTTACCAATTAAAATGAGGAACAAGGTAAGACTTTAAGAAATTTACAGACAAAAGTGTTAAGGATACCTGAAATAGAAGAAAAATTTTATCTGCTTTGGGCCATTCACCAAAGAGGGACAAAAGGAAAGGATCTCTGAGGATGCCTCCTGGAATTTAGGTTACCACTTGCAGCTTCTAAATAGATTGATTTTTCTTATCACTGTTAATAAAAGCAAAATCTTAAAATGGTAAAATTCTATAATATTTATCAATTTAATGTGTGTATATAGATTGATACAAAAAAAGCTGAGCCAAAATATTTTTTAAGAATTTATGATGAGAAAGCCTGCAAGCCCAAGGCCGACATTCTGTGTCATTGGTTTCATATTTTTTTAACAAGCGTAAAATGTAATACTTTTGTTTGTAATTTTGTCTGTATACTTCAAATATTTACCTACAGTGTTAAGTGTACAAGCATTCAAGTAGACACTGCACATTTTATTTGGGAATGTGGAGTGGAAGGCAGAATCTTTTTTTGGTTGTAGGTTGGTTTTGTTTTTAAAGGGTTGAAGGAGAAGTATGCCTTTGATTTCTTGCAGAGAAAAGACTTTTTCACATTATATGATTTGTAGTCTCACCACAGCCTTTGCATGCAACAGGAAAATGTACAGTCTGAATTTAAGGACAGAAACTGATTATACCTATCTGGTTGCTATCTAATGTGGGGACAATTATCCCTGTATGTCATAGACTTAACTGTTAAAACTTCTTTTTTTTTTTTTTTTTTAAATATCCTGATATGACAAGAGTAAAATAATCTAAATACTTATTTGCAGGTAACTTTTTGTTCATTAAACTCACTGAGAATAACCTTCTGAAAACTGGATGAGAACCTGGATCCTTTTACAAGTGCTAAATGTCATGATAGGGGAAAATCGCTTGTCTCAAATGAAAGGAAAATTCACTAATTCATCTGTGTTCCCAGTGTCTGGATTGTCTAAATTCCCAACGCTATTTCATTAACTACAAATATTTGGCTTGTTATTAATATTTATTCATTTAAGACTGCCATTACAAATCCCTGCACATTTGGGAAGTTACCACCTGTTGTAATTATAGGAGAACTGTAGGAAACACTACAAAAAAAAAATATACAAAGAATATTAACTAAGTATATGTGTGTTAAAGTGTCTTACCTTTCCCAAATAAACCTTAAAATTTTCTTTCTGATTAATTAATTCTGGTTGCAAATCACATCTGGAATAGAAATCTAAGGAACTTGTCAGAAGACATTGTGTTTCTATAGTAAAGCTTTCACGTATCCCAGTTCCAAACTTTGTTTTATGAATTTGTAGACATGTGTTTTTCTCCTGCAGTTTCAGTTCTATGTACTTAGTCTGATATCTTGAAGTTAAATCAGTTATCTGAACAATATTGAAATGAGACGTAGTCTTTGTTTGAAAGATTTGTAGGCTTAAAATCAGTCTCCAGAAAGAAGACGAAAACTATTACCAAAAATATGGTTTATTGTCAATCGGTTACCTCCAGTTCCATAGTTGGTGTACTCAAGTAGGGTTTTTTTTGAATGTGAGCTTTAAAATAAAGTATTTTTGTTTATACTCTGAATGGTCCTTCAACTTGAAAACAGTGAAATTACATAGTACCAGGGTAAAACTTGGAAAAGCTTGCATTTATTGGTAGCCTTTGGCTTCTTTAATATTGTTTATCAAAATAGTGAATAATTTGTTTAAGGATAAGTATCACTGAAGCACTCATTGATACAGAAAAACAACAAAAAGATCAAGCAGTTTACTTACAGGGCAAGTAAAGTTTAAGATAATGAGTTTACACTTGATTGATATGAGTCATGTTACATAATAAAAAATAATAATAAAAAAATGTCAGAAGAGTATATCGGTCACATCTGAGTATTAAGAACATTGCTGAACCATCACAAATAACCTGTAAATAGAACCAGAACAGATTATTTAATTATTCTGTTGGTGCTATCACAAAGGAGATATTCATTACTTGTGTTGATCAGTGGATGTGACAAGTGGCATGTAAAATACAGAAGAAACAAACATATTAAACTACTTAATTTTCTTCTCTTTTTAAATCAAATTTTAAGAGCATTCATATAATGATTTCAGAGTTGTTCACATAGCTTCAGAGACTTTAGGATCAGATTCTTAAAGAATAGGTTGCAGTAGGAAAAGATGAAGAGCCATTTTTAAATTTATTTTATTTTTTATTTAAACCCCCAGCTTTGCATTCAGGTCATTCATAGAAAGTTCCTTTGTAAGTGAGTATTTTTCAAAGATGGACATGTGAAAGGATGTCCTGACCATAACTGGTTAGACTAAACGTAGACTTTAAAGATAAGTTCATATAACTTGTTTGTACATGTGGATGTGCCTATGCCAGTCATCCTGACTTTTTAATCAGTGGAGACAAACAGGAGTTTTGGGGATAGGAAAGGTCTCATTTTGAGCTACTACTTTAGGACAAGATGAATCATCTTACAGAAATATCAGATTCTTTTATCTGTGGAATCTAGATAAGTCACTCGCAAAAAATTGTCCATAATAGGTGTTAACTATTTGGAACTTGGACCATATCATGACTTTGTTACAACTGCAAGTTATTACAGTAACAGATATCCAGTAAGAAGATGCTATTACAGTTGCCAATGCAACCAACTTTCTCAAAGCCAACAAAGAAAAGCAGTTAAAACAGTAGGAAAGGAAGAACGTTTATTCACTCTAATTAATAGGAAAAATGAGAGAAGTTTGCCATACACAAAAACAAACTAACAAACATAACTTTTCAAGGAGAAAATCCAGAATGTGGAGAGTCAAGCTCCAAAATTAAAAAGTATAAAACTACTTGAGCCCTCCCTCACACAAAATTAAGTGACTGTATTATGATCATGATTATCAGATATTATTAAAATGTTATTAAGAATTTGCTTTGAAACACTACGGCAGTTTTGGTTTTTTCAGGAAAGTACTTTGTAAGTTGCTCCATACATTATAAAAGATGGAGCTGGGAAGTTATTGAAGAAAACTAATAAGCTATTTTAGAATATTATTGGTTATTGTTTAAACTGCTAACTACCACTGTATTTCCTACTAATTATTTACCTAAAATATTGGTTTACTCATTATCTACACGTATCAAAAGTGATATATGCACAACTTGAGGCCAATATTATGAAAGAAAACATTTTATTTTCTATTTAAAAAGAGACGGTTAAAGCTGTGAAATATGCAGACAACTTCTGCTCCAAGACTTATATCCTTTAGCCACATTAGTGAACCACAAGTTGATTCTCATTTGCTTAGATAATGCCATTTAAAATTTTGAAAAGATACAATTTCTGATTGTTTTTACTTTTAATTTATAGCCTAAGGAGCTTAATGTGCATTTAATGGTAGTCTCTAAAAATATCACAGTAGCAGTCACTGCTCGGTATGAATCACAGAAGTTTAATACCACAGATGCCTGCAGCATCACTCTTCCAAGCTGCTCCCAGTTCTGGATAAGACCACTAATGAGGACAATACAATTGATTACTTATGTACCTGTGTTTTTCAAACATTGTTTCAGGTAATTTTTGTATTTAGTTGCAAAGGAATTTTAACACTGATTTGAGTGGGAGTGGGACTGAGGTTTTATAAAAAGCACCTGTAAAGATGTATGGGTACACTTGGATGACCTGTTTCAGGGAGTTTAAACACTGGCACCAAACAGTTTTAATGGGAAGGTTTGCTGCTTTATCTTATTTCTTGTACTCTTTGTAATTTCACAAATCAAATTTATTTTAGTAAATCAAGACCTAGCACTTAGCTACAAATATATAATGCAATTTAGTCTTTACAACAACAGCAACAACAAATAGTAATAACAATTACAATAACAATAACAAATAAACAATAATAGATAATTATGTTGGGGCCATGTAGAACACCTGGAAGACTGTTCAAGACTGATTTTAGAACCCTTCTGAACATACAGCAGATCAAACAAAACTTAATTAGAACTAAGACTATATTGCTTTAAGAATAAGACTGCTTCGAGATGGCTGGACAAAAAAAAAACAGAAAAACCACACAACTGAAAAAAACCCCAATGTGTGTATCTGTGAAGGTCAGGCTGGAAAAACCGCCTGGAGGAGCGTGTGTAGAGAGATGTGGCTGAAAACAGTCGCATTCTGTGAGAATGGGAGCGCTCACCCTGCTTGGCAATACAGCTCAGAAACTAGCTCTATATAGATAGCTTTCTGTGTGTAAATAAAGGCTGCTTCTGCTTCTGTCCTGATTAATCATCGCTGCATAATTAGTCTTAAAAAATAATAATGGGGTACTGGATTTTTCACTTAATGTTTCATTACCTCATGTCCAAACCACCTCACCTGTGCTAGAACAACTTACTGCAGTTTTCTTAAACCCAGCATGGCAAAACACACTTCAAGCCCTCCTTGGGGATCATACGTTTAGCCTTTTGACAAAATGATCAGTTAAAATACTTGAAGTGTGAGTATCAGCTCCTTAGGACAATAACAGAAACTGTAGGAAGACTGCATGATCTGGCACAAAGGAAGTTATAAAATTAAAATTGCAGTATATTCTATGCCCAGTGGAAAAAAACAGGAAGATATAAGTGTAAGCTATATTTCAGAAAAAGTATTGAGAGCACTAAGAATTACTATTTTCATATTTTTACTGTCCATTTTTTTAATATTTTATAAGCAACACTGCTTTATTTGAAACATTTCAGGACATATTCTTTCTCAGTATGCCTACTGGGGATGCCATGATTATACCTTGGGATGATCCATTCATTTATCAAAGATCAGGTTTTCTACAGGGCTAGGCTGAATCAAATTTTGTTTCCAGTGAAGCTGAGCTGTAGTAGTTGCTTCACTTTACACATTGAAAAAATAAAATGCCAGCTAGAATGACCTTTACAAAAGTCTATTTGATAAAGTTATTCTGTTAAAGTGAATAGGTGACAGACTAAATTTTTTAAAGCTATTTATAGGAAGAGCCCTACACTACTGTTTCTTTCCTTAATATTTTATGTTTCCTTCTTTCATATTTTAGAGGCTTTCCCCTCTTTTTATTCAGCTTTTTACTCAAAAAAAAATTAATATTTCTTAATTGAAAACATAGTTTTCCTTTCATCTCACTGACAGCTGGTCAAGGCCCTCAATAGCATTGAATTTAATATCTGACCGATCTGAGTTTATTCTAATTTTTTTTAGTTTTTAAATGAGAGTTAAGTGAAGACTACTTTTAATCGATGTACAGTTACTCATAATACAACTATTTTTAGTTCCTCCTGCTTCTGCAGTACATTGAGAAGCACTATAAACTGGAGAACCTCATAGGTAGGAAAAAAGGCAGTGGCCATTTTGTGACTCGCATTGTAATGGACTCTGTTCTAAAAATGAATTATAAGGTGTCCTGTATTTAAGCTTCCAGATAGATTGCTATCATTTGTGATCTCAAAGATTGCTATTGGATTTTCATTCTGAACACATGGGTGATCACAGTAGGTACAGATCCATGGCTTCCACAGCTTGCAAAATTAACAATAAGAAACTTTTTAGTTAGCTCTACAAAAGCCTAGCATTTCTCCCTTTTCTTTTGATAACTATATCCCTAATAAGTATAAAAATTCTCCTTTTTTTCTCTCCTGACGTCAGATCTACAAAAATTTTGTTGACGATTTGCGTAGATAATCACAGTGAATCTCAACAAAGGATAGGTTGCATTCAGAACTTGGTCTCTAAGAAACCTGAATTAATATAAAGGCATTTGGAAGCATTTGGAAATGTGAATACAGAAATTCTTATTCTGTAGGGAATAAATGCAGATATGTTAATCAAAAAGTTTGTAAGAAATGAAAATTACATAAAACAGGGTTAGCGTCAATCCCATATTTATAGTTATTGATTGCCTAGTATGCTGACGCTTGGAAATTAACCCAATAGTTAAGCTTAGTGAAACTAAAACCTCCTTCATTGCCAACAGTATTTTGAAATCGCCCCTTTGTGTCTGCCCTATCCTGCAAAATCCAGACTACAAATCCATGCACCCACATAGGGCTGCCTGGTCTAGTTCTATTAGATCGGCTGAACGTCATTCTTCATAAAGATATCTGTGGTGCTTCAGTCCAGTTTCAGAACTTTTCCAGGATAATACTGACAGGTACACTTACAACTTATTCTCAGTAAGGTTTAGAATACCTGGATCAGAAGAACTCCAAGACAGAAAAGTGTGAGAACAGAGAATTCATTCTTTCAGAAAAGACACGTCATATTTCCTCACCATTTTCAAATTTTCTATCTCATCTATATATGTTATTTGTTTGTTTGTAGTGAGCTTACTGTAGTCATTTCACTTTTTTGGGGGGGGAGGAGCTTGGGGGGGAAGGAAAGGGGAAAGTATTTGCACGATTAAAAAAACCTATAAAACAGTAAAAAAACAGTAAACAGTAAAAATGTATCAGTTAGATAAAAAACTGTCTAGAAATGTTATACTGAGAATGTATGCTGATTCCACCAACAAAATTTATGATGCTTCACAGGTATTCAAGTGCTTCCTCTTGAGAGGAATGAAGGGATGTATTTTTCTTTCAAACTTTCAAATTCTGGAGCTTCCATTTGAGAGGGACAGAGACAATTTTCATAGGTCTGCTTTTCCATTGTTTTGTTCCGTTTTGTTTTTTAACTACAAGTGTTTTCATATAAAGGAAAAATAATCACAAGGAAAATTCTGCAAAATCAGTATTGTAATACTGATATTTGTAATTGTTTTATTGGACAATATTGGAATATTCTGGAAATTGCAGAATACAGTGTAGACCCAGGCTTTGATCTTACCTCAAAAGCATGCTACAAGCTAATTTGTTACATAAACTTCAGCTTGATGACACATTGTTTTATTGATGGTGCCTGTGGGCAATGTTCGAGTGTCTTGATGCTCCTCACTTGCTATGATCTTCAGGCTGCTGGAGGTGAGATGCAGCACAGAAATGTCACTTGGTGTAGTGGTGCATGATTAGATATCACTATCAAAATGTCACCACCTAGAACATAATGATTTACTCGCCTTTACCATGCAACGTATTTATTTATTTACTTATTTATTTATGTTTACTATTTGTGCCTAGCAGATACAAATATCTGTGCCTAGCAGATACAAAGAAGATACAGAAGATACACTCATCTAGTCTAAGTGGTGTCCAATTTTCCTTTTCTTCTGACTTAGGCAACCACCAAAAGATTTTTTAGAGTGAACAGGCAAAGCTAAGGGAAGAGTGTTGTTTGTCTGAACATTTTTGATAGGAGAGAGAGACAGCTATCTAATGTGTGTCCATACATCATTTTGCTTGTAATTAATATTAATAATGGACATAACAGAAGGACGACAGAAAGAAAAACATGGTAAACACAATTAAGAATGAGAGATAGCTATTCCCTTTTACCAGTCCAGGTTCCCCTGTACCAGTACAGACTGGGGGCTCACCTGCTGGAGAGCAGCTCTGAGGAAAAAGACCTGGGAGTCCTGGTGGATAACAGGATGACCATGAGCCAGCAATGTGCCCTTGTGACCAAAAGGGCTAATGGCGTCTCAGGGTGCATCAAGAAGAGTGTGGCAAGCAGGTTGAGGGATGTTATCCTCTGACTCTACTCTGCCCTGGTGAGGTCGCATCTTGAGTACTGTGCCCAGTTCTTGGCTCACCGGTTGAAGAAGGACAGGGAAGTTCTGGAGAGGGTACAACAATAGAGACTACAAAGATGATAAGGGTACTAGACCATTTCTCTTATGAGGAAAGACTGAGGGACTTGGATGTTTTTAGGCTGGAGAAGACTGAGGGGGGAACCTCATCAATGCTCATAAATATTTCAAGGATGGGTGTCAAGAGGGTGGGCCAGTCTTTTTTCAGTGGTGCCCAGTGACAGGACAAGAGGTAACAGGCTTCCATGTAGGAAGTTCCATCTAAACATAAGGAGAAACTTCTTTGAGGGAGGCAGAGCACTGGGACAGGCTGCCCAGAGAGGTGGTGGAGTCTCCAGCTCTGAAGACATTCAAAACACGCCCGGATACGTTCCTGTGCAACCTGCTCTAGGTGGACCTGCTTTGGCAGGGCAGTTGGACTAGATGATCTCCAGAGATCCCTTCCAAACCCATGTCATTCTGTGATGCTATGATAAGCTGAAGAGTACAACATTCAAACAAAAGAAAACCAGGAGAATTTACCACTAGGAAAGAAGTAAAATATAAGGGACAATTCAGAAAGAAAGGCAGTTTGAAGTTATTAATTCTTACATATATAGACACGAGCTAGGTTTCTTGGGACAGAAACATCTAGAAAAAGAGCAGACATAACTCTTTAAACTGAAAAATTGTAAAAGATATGAAGTATATTCTTTCCCCGTGGAACAAATCTTACCTTTTTTGCTTTCTTTTATTTTGACCAAACCCTTTTAATCTGTTTTGTAAACAGTTTTCAGAAGAGAAGCTCTTTTAGTTTTTGAAATATGTTGTTGCTCTTTTAGATTTTTTTCCCTGATCTGTTAGCATCCTATTTCAATTCATTCCCATAGCAGACTATTCTGCTAAGAAGCTATTATATTCTTCTGCTGCTCGGTATATAAGTGTCCAAAGACAACCGGACAGTTTCATACCACTAGAAATACATAGTAAATAGTTGCTTTGGGGCAGCAATGAGCTTTGGGTAACTGATACTAAACTTTTTCCCCTTGGACCAGAACATTCAGTTAAACCTACATCATAAAGTTGCAAAGTATAATCTCAAGAACTGTGGGATTAAAGTAAATTTTCCCAGGACAATTTTTAATTGTTTTCTATTCAACCTTTTCAAATATCAGAATATATACCTTTCTCTGGAAGGATATAATTTCTTCTCCTTTAAATGACTGAGGGATAGCCCCACCACAATAGGAACCTCTTTAATCTTGTAAATGGTACAAGATACACATTTTTAAGCATCTACGCATGACTGTTTCACAGAATTTGTCGCATTATGCATTTTAGAGTTTTTCAATATACACTAAGATATCTTGGCCAATAAAATACACTTCTAAAATAAAAAAAGGAATGTGATAGATATAGTCTTTGGAATTCTCTGTTATTTTTTGTACATCACAAACATTTATAGCTAATGGATTTTTTTGTGTGTGCATTTGCTTTCAGTGTTTTTTTTCTTCAACGTAGCTTCATTTACCTAGGGTTTTCTTTTTATTTTTCAATATTTAATAGTAGTCCTTTTTGACGTCCAAAGCTGGGATCTTTTATAATGTTTTAGAAATTATTTTGTTTTAAAAATCTAGTTGAGTTATTTGTTTCAGTTTTTTCTTTACTATATATTTAATTATTTTTTTAAAAAATAGTAACAAAGGCAGTCCCCTGATTTAAGTAAGATAACTAAGCCCCATACATCATAAGTTGAAATGGTGTCAAAAAGAACTCCATATATAATAATAAGTTTACATGTTAACAAAATATTATAAATAGTTTTAATGAAAGATGTTGATTAGTGAATGCATAAACCTTTTCTTAATAAAGCTTAAAACTGAGGGTAAACTGTATATTAAAATGGTCCATATTTGTGTGGTCCATTATATGTCATGACAAAGATTATGTGAACTTGCAGATATTGGACAAGTGTAAGGGTAAATTTGTCCAAATCAAGAGACTGGAAAATTTCTTTAAAAGTAAATGTTCCTCCGAAGTTTTAATTCTAGTACTTCTTAACTTTTGTGGTGGTTCTATAATATGAATGGTCTTTTAAATTAATAAAGTGTGATAGGCAGATGCTTGTATTTTAGATGTCTACCTAATTTGTACCTAATATGCTAGAGTAAAATGAGTGGTATTAAAAAGAAAAAAAAAATAATCACAACATCAATGAAATTGCTGAAAAGAAAATATATTTAAATTCTTATTTTGGTCTGGTTTCATCAGGAAATTATTTGCTTGACCTAGGTAGGTCTAATCTAAATATTCAGCTCAAACTAACACTAGATGCAACTATTTATGTTGTTTATACATATCTTACTTTTTTTGTTATGCTTCCTTATTTTTGAAGAGAAAGAATAGAGGACAAGATTCCATATTCTTTTTTCCATCATTCATATTATTGTTTTCTACTCTTAAAAATATGGGAAAAGATACAAGATATAGGAAAAGATATAAGATAAAAGATCTTTGTACACTCAAATCAGAACTTCAGCAAAAATCGAAACAAGTTTTTGAGTGGACATCTTGTTAAAGTACATGGCTTAGGAGGAGATATTGATTTGAACAGCTTGAGTAAAACATATATACAACATTAGAGCATCTTGCCTCAATAATCTTTGCACTGACAACTGAAGAGTAAGCAAAAAGTCTACATAATGCAATACACTTAAGATTCTTCACGTAATACTTCAACACATGTTTTTTAGATACAGCCAGAACACTAACTGCATAGAATATCTACATCAGGAAAAGAATTAGTTACATTTCCATTTACAGAACTAAAAAAATTCTTTTGAAAGTTGTAACAACAATATTATTGAGACTTGCTTAACACATTATTTCATATTAGCTGAACTGCAATAAATGCACAATGTTTCTCCACTGTAGAAAAAAAGTACTTTACTGTGGGGCAGGTTACTGCATGGGTAAAATTGTACACAGAGACAATTACCAAGAACTAGCTGATCCACAATAATTTACTATTTACATGTAACATGTTCGTATGTCAAAAAAAGAGGTCTGAGGAAAAACATTGGTATCCTTACTAAACCCAAATGAATTGGCTGTCCCGATGTTAGGCCTGTAGAAACAATGTTCATTAGCCCTTAAAGAATTTTGTGATTAGAATTCATCCCAGCATAAAGCAGCCTCAAAACTAAGACATTTTCTGAAGAGTTATATCCACTTAGTAGAGAGTTTCACTAGGCTTTTGATTTGAAACAATTTGTATAATGACAAATTAGAGGAGAGAAAATAGTTTACTGTGGCTTCCAAAAGCATTGCAGTGGATCATAAATGTAGTGCTCTCAGTACTCTGTATTAAGTCAAATATGTGTCTAACTCTAACTGTATGTTTTATCTTTTATACGTTGCCTTGTGATAGTGTACAAACTAGGCCTAAAAAGAAAGACTCATGTGGAAGTATCAAATCAATTCCAGTACAAGGTACAGCTTCTGTAAATTTCATGCAGTAATGTTCTTCTTTCTCCCAACATTTAATTTCTGTTGCTTCTGTGATCTCTTTACACTAACTTGTATTGCTTCCTTCCAACAGACCTTGATCAGGTTTTTTCTGCATATAAGAACAAAAAAGGACTCAACTAGATAACCTCACTGTCCACTGGATAAACCCAATGCCAATTTCCAATCTCTGACAGTGGGCTTTTAAACAGAGATATGCATAAAACAAGGCAAGCAGTACTTTACCGTACACCAAAGTCTGCAGGCACATACAATGAGGGATTAGAGTTATTACTAATACATGGATTCACAGTCAAATGCTAAGTAATTTGTTTTGCAGAAAAGTGGAATAAACCCGCTCCTTATGGCAGACATTTACTCAGTGAATAATTGTTTTTTAAGCACAGCATTTTATTTTCCTTCAGTTCAGTTTCAATCAATTTTCTATTCCTATGTCCTATTTTCACTGCTGTCCAGCTCTGGTCTTTCATGTTACAAGGCATATGTTCCACAATAAAATATTATCTGCTAGCCCATAGAAGTAGTTTTCAGTTATTTTAAAAGTAAATATGCCTCAGTTTCTCACATCAGTTTTTGATAAACTGAAACCTTGAAGTAATGCAAATCCAGCTTACATTTATTTCAGTGTCTCATAAAAAAGATTCAATCATATTAGAGTAAATTACTATGGCTACTGAAATTTTAGGGTATTTTAACAGACTCAGAAGAATATAGATGTGATATTCAAGAACATAATGGAGATCATAAAACCACCACAAAAATCCAACCAATCTATTCTGTGAATAAACAATCAAGAATAAAACTTAAAAAAATGGGGAAAAGAATCCATCGCAGTAAACCAACTTAAGCTTTTTGAGACTTATGCTACTATGCGTCATTAGATTACATTGCTGTTGGATAGCCTGCAAAATCAATAACACTGTTCCCAAAATTCCTTATATTCACAATGTACTTGTATAATTGCCATTACACCTGTGATGATAAAGGATTTCTTTTTTTTTTAAATTCTCTAGTTCTAGAAAAGGTTCCAAAGTAATTTTAGTGGAATCCAGTATTACGGACACAATATCTTACTTTAGATTTCATGATAGTTAGATATATTTAAATTTTCTATTATTTTTTTCAGAATAAAAATTAAATAATATAAAATAATTTTAATTTTTAATTGATATTTCAGTAGAAATTATTGGAATAGTGCAACTTAATAAACACAAGAAAACATTTAAATCATAGACTGTTAGTAAAAAATACTTTGCTCTAACAATTCTGCTTACAAAATAAGTAATCAATATAAGATGCAAATCAATTCATCATTACTGAATTTTAAAAATAGGCAAATTTAAGTTTCAAATATATACAAGTAGATATAATGTTTGGGGCTTTTTCCTTTCACTTGTAATCTGAAGTATCACCCCATTGTCTACAGAAACCTCCAAGGACTCCAGTTTGGGCTAACAAAGCAATTTGTGCATGGAAACACCAAAAGCTTCATTTTAGCTAAGCATTTGTCTTTTGAACTATTTCAAAGTCATCTTCATTATCTGCCTGCTCATTGGAAAGATGTCACTCAATACCTGATTCCTCAAGCATGTTGACAGATGCCTACTTTGAAATGCCTGCTGGACGGCCAATGCATCAGCAAGATGTTAAATTATATTGTCATCTGGAGAGAAACACTAAGCTGCGAAACTAGCTGCTAAGACTGGCTGCCTAGTGACCTTTGCATAGAAATAGTGCTTCTACCCATAAACATTTTAAGGTCATGGGACCTTATTCCAGTTCCTCACAAAAGCTGACATTTAGCAAAAGCCAGGCGCAACTCTGTACTGATTTTTGTTACCTATGAAACATCTCCCTTTGGTATCCGTTAATATGGGTCAAACTAATTCAGACTGTAATGCCATTAGACCTGATAAAGTTTCAGAGCTGGAGGTGTAGTTGTACTAAGAATATTTTTTCCGTCATTTTGTTTTATATAGCTGCTCAAGAGAATTTATAACCTGAATACTCTGATAATCAATTTTCCTTAAAAATACAATGTCACACAGAAACCTAGGAGCTTGTCCTCTTCTCACTGTCACTTTGGTATTCTGTTATTGGGGCAATAGCAAGTATGATACTACAGAAGGGCCTGTATGTAGCCACACCCCCTACTGCTCAGCAACAATTGTTCCCCACCAAACTGTCCCCCACCCGCACTTATTTTTTTATGACACAGAACCCAAATACAGCGAGTTGTGTATATACTAATCCAAAAGCAAACATTGCTGGAAAAGTGTATAGAAATTTTAAAAGTGTATAGTAAAAATGTATAGAACCTAAACATTATTTATTATTTTTATTTATATTTATTATCCTTGCCCATTTAAAAAAAAATGGCCCAACTGTTATTGGTGAAAGTTAATGTTGACATGAGAACCCAAGAGAGGAGTGGAAGCCAGTATTTTGATCTGTCAAAATCAAAATTAAGAACATAAACTCAAAACACCAACATATTACTTATTGACATACCTATTTCTCCTTTTCTTAATTTCCATTTCTCATAATTCTTGATCTTAGTTATCAGGCTGAATAATATGATGAAGCGTATAGAATTCAATACAGTTAGAGTGGATCTGAAGAGTCTGACCCTGAGTTTTGTACTGTCTCTGACTTTTGTAATCTTATTAGTGAATCAAACTGTGGACTATAAAATAAACTTGTACGATTGTAAGCTCATGTAGGATGCTTTATAGCTCACTTTGTAAAGCTCTATGTTAAATAGGAGACTAAAGTAATTGAATATCCTGGGATTAATATATCTAATATGCATAAAGATCTGATAAAAATTAATCTTGAATGCCACATTATTCTAAGTGAAATGTCATGCTGAATGCCTAGAACAAGATCTGATTCCCTGGAGTACAACAACTATAATTAAGATTAATACGTTAGGACACTGCGTATCTTCAGCATTGTTGTTACATGGATTAAGATCACCTCTAAGCTTAACAAAAAAAAATATGAAGAGCATCTTCGGTATAAAAATTGAAAGTTTTTATAATAAATCTCAGCCCAGATTCTGGCTGTGCACAAAATCCCTTCAAATACCTGAATATTTGGACCTGGAGATTTATCTTGGATATATTTGTAATAGATATTTTACCATTAACCTAGCTCTATTCCCTGTGAAATGTACTATGTTATCATTTTTATAAAAGGAAATGTAGCTATAAAATACCATGATTGTGTTTTGTCAGATAAGCTTCCAGACACTTTAAGATTTGTTCTTTGTATATTTTCTGAATTTCTGAGACTCTGCTGATATATAGGTTTGTGCCAACAAAAATCAGTTCTTGGAAGTAGTTAGAGAATATTAAGTCTTCAAGACTTCAGAGGGCTGGAGCACCATTCCTATGAAGACACTCTGAGAGAGTTGGGGTTGTTCAACCTGGAGAAGAGAAGGCTCCCGGCAGACCTTACAGTAGCTTTCCAATACTTAAAGGCAGCCTAGAGTAAAGATGGGGAGGGACTCTTTTATCAGGGAGTGTAGCGAAAGGATAAGGGGTAATGGTTTTAAA